>JAMPIV010013362.1:0-49232 GCA_024509875.1 Oreohelix idahoensis
TGGGTTGTTGGGGAGTTGGGTTGGTGTGGGGTGTGGACTGGGGGGGTATTTGTTTTGGGTTGAGTGGGAGATATGGGTTGGAGTGTGGTTGGTTGTGAGATTGTTGGGGGGTTTAAGTGGTTTTGTGGTTGGGGTGTGTGGGGATTAGTGGGGTAAATAGGGGTAGTGGGATTGATGTTGGGGATTTTGGTGTTGAATTATTGGGTAAGGTTGGGTATTATTGGAATGGGATTGGGTATGGTGGTGGATTTATGGTGTGGTTTGTGTTGGTTGTATTGTGATGATGTTGAAAGTTTGGGGTTATGTTTTTTGCGTTTAATATTGGAAGTGGTGTAATTGTTGTAAAGGTGTTTGGGGGTAATGTGGGGTGAGGTATGTGGTGTGGATTTAATTATGGGTATGTTGGGTGAGGGGGGTGGTGTTTATGTGGTGTTAGATATGTGGGGAAGGTTTACGTTTTGGGTTAAGTGTTTGTTGATGATTTTGGGTACATTTATGTGAGTTAATTGAATAGTTCGCATTTATGAAATTCAAAAAAATGTTAAGGGTTTAGAGAGAGCAATATTGTATGTGAGTTGATCTCGAGTCCTTGATATTTTTACTTTGAATAGATTGTAAGAGTTTGTGGTCAGTTTTCCACTATGAAATGGCGCCCATGTATGTTGGAAATCAAGTTGTAAGTTTAAGAATTGGTGTGAATGTATAGCCAATAATTCACGGTCTAAAAAACCGGTAATTGATAGGTTTCTGATATTTTATGGGTAGTGCAGTAGTTTTTTTTGGGTTAAATTAACATGAAAAGGATGCAGATTTTCCAGAGTTTACTCTTGTTATTAGTGCCGCTCCAAGTACCAGTGGATGAAGCGTCATTGAGTTACGAGACCACAAATGTCTTATCTTTAGTAGGTAACACTAAAATAGGTGCCTTTGTTAAAAACATAGTTTTGGATCTTATCCAAAAGAGGATTGGCAGTCCTGAGACCAGTGGACCACATTAGGCGAACCTTTCTTTAGAAGTGTTGAAAGAGGTGCCATGATAGAGGATAGATTCTGAATGAATCTGCCATAAAATTGAATAAGACCTAACAGACTTCTCACCTGTTTTTTAGTCTTAGGAATTGAGATGTTAAGTATTGAGGGTTTTACTTTGTATTATGGTCCTCTGTCTTTAGGAAACCATGACCAACTCGGTGGCCTAGGAAAGAAATTTCGCTAAAACCAATATAGGCATTAGAGGGTTTCGCTGTCAGGTTGTGCTCACGCAAGTCGCCAGCAATTCATCTAACCCTGAATAGTGATCTTCCCAAGTATCGCTGAAAAGACAGATGTCGTCTAGATATGCAATGACATCTGACCGATAAGCTAGGATTCGGCGCATCATGCGTACGAATGTAGCTGGTGCGTTCATAAGACCGAAAGGCATAAAATTCCATTGGAACAAACCTCTAGGTGTAGAAAAAGCCGTGAGAGGTTTGGCGCGTTCAGATAAAGGAACTTGCCAATATCCTTTTCGACAAATCAAGTTTAGTGAAAAAATGAGATTTAGAAAGCCTAGTAAGTAGCTCTTCTAGTAAAGGCATAGGTTCAGCATCAAACTTCGTAACTTGATTCAATTTGCGATAGTCAACGCAAAGACGTATGTTATTGTCTTTTTTTCGAACAATAACCATCGGCGAAGAATATGCAGAAGTGGATGGTTCAATTATTTTTAAATCTATCATCTCATCCAACTCCTTCTCAACCTGTGCTTGAAAATGTATAGGGATAGGATAAGGTCTGACCCTAATAGGATTATGGTCAGTTAGAATAATGTCATGTTCAATGACATGAGTTTGTCCAGGGATGTCAGTAAGGACATCCTGAAATGTTTGTAACATAGCCGAAACTTGTCGCTGTTCTCCTAGAGATAAATCAGGAGAGACAGTAACATTTTCCATGATTCACTAGAATGAAGTGGAATCATCGGAAGCGGAAGATTAACATCCGAAAAAACTTGTTTCCTCATCCTGTATTACGGACAGTGATGAGTAATGACCATGTTGGACTGGTGAATCGTCCGTTGCCTGGAAAATAGGCTGTAAATAATCCGGACGTTCATGAAATTCCGTAAGCATATTGATGTGGAAGGTTTTATGCTTTCCATCAATATCGACAATGTAGTCAACATCGGAAATTTTCGAGATTATATCGTACGGACCTTTCCAAGAAATAAGAAGTCTGTTTTCCCTACAAGGTAGCAAAACAAATGCTTTGTCACCAGGACAAAGTTGTCGTAAGGTTCTTTTCTTATTGGCAAATTGTCTTGCCTTCTGTTTAGCAAATTCAGAAGAAGAAGTTGCCAATTTGCATGCTTCGATAATCTTTTCTCTCAGCGCGATGACATATTCGTAAGAAGATTTTGTGTCATCGGTAATATTATCAGCGGTTATGAGATCATGAAGCAAAGACATAGGGCCGCGCGGTCGCGCGCCAAAGACAAGTTCAAAGGAAGAAAATCCTGTATGTTCATTGGGGACCTCTCTGTAAGCGAAGAGGGCCGCGGGTAAAACCCTGTCCCAATCTTGAGGATGATCCTCAGTTATCTTCCCTAGTAAGTTTTTGAGTGTTCTATTTAGCCGTTCGACCATCCCATTGGACATAGGATGATAGATACTACTCAAAGATCTCTCTATCTGCAGAGTAGACATTACTTGAGACATGGTATCTGATATTAGTTGGGTGCCATGGTCTGATAATATCTCTCCGGGGAATCCCAGACGAGAAAATATAAGCCAAAGAGCATCTGCAGTGTCAGCAGTAGTAATGCTCTTCAGAGGAATAGCCTCTATCCAACGAGTGCACATATCAACACACGTTAAGATAAACTGATGTCCTCTAGCAGATTTAATCTTAAATGGACCAATGATGTCTATCGCTATTTTCTGAAATGGTCGAATAGGGATATCTGCAGCCTGAATAGGTGCAGCATGGCGTGGACCTTTGGATTTGACCTCTTGACATACTTTACAAGATCGACAATAAATCCGTATGTCCTTGTTCACAAAAGGCCAAAAGAAAGCCACAAGAACTCTTGACTTTGTACGGGAAAAACCCATATGTCCAGCACACTGAGAGTCGTGAGCGTGCTGCAAAATTTTAACTCTCAAATTCTTGGGTACAAGAATCTGAGAATGACTTGACTTAGGGGAGTCTTGCACCATACGTACAAGTACGCCATTCTTCATTGTAATCCAAGATTTATGCGTGGTATCTTTTTTCGGATCTCCTTTTGTTGCAAGAGTGAAGAATTTCCTTAGAATCGGATCATCTTCTTGCTGTTTTATAAACGAGTCACGAGAAATTACCAAGGGATCATCTTGGTTATGCACTTCATTATCTTCAGTAGATGAAGTTTGAGGCATATTAAGAGCTTGAGCTCTAGTGACTACAGCATTAGCAGTTTGCATATTTTGTTTTTCCCAAACGGAAATTTGTTGTGGAGTGCATTCTTTGACTCCGTGAATACGACCGATGATAAGATCAGCGATCGGATTCGGCAGAAGACATGCGTGTACATCTCCTGTAAAGAAAGGAGTAGCAATCTTAATGATAGCAGTAGAGTATTTCTCTAAGGCTAAGGTGCCGCCAAATGTTACACATTTTACTACTTTTCCTGTGGCACGAGAAGGATCTACAAGTGACTGCCTAACACCAATTGTGGTGCATCCAGAATCAAAAAGAACTGATACTGGATTGTCATTTACTAAACCTTTATGTAAGACAAGAGAACCTCTTCCATCATGCGCGACTGACGCAGAAAGAGCGGGAAGAGGATGGCCACAACTTAAAGTGGACACCGTAGTTGGTTCAAATAATGTTTTGCATTGGGGCACTGAGATGCTCTCCCAAAATCAAAAGCGGAACATGCCATATTATTAGCATCATTATTATCTTTAGTCTGTTTATAGGCTTCATGTGACTCTTGCTGTGCAGAGTTTGCCTGATAATGTGATTTATGTTTTTTGTATTGTGATCTACCTCGATTATTATTGCCTCTGTAATCATTATTGTTTCCTCTATTGTAACCCCTATTTGGGTTTGAGTAATAGTTCTAATGGTTACCATTTATCAAATATTCATTATAATGAGTATCTCTGTAAGTTTGATCTCTGTTGTCTCCATGTTGGAAAAAACTTGGGATAGTTTCCTATAATGACTTCCTCTGCGAAAATTTCTGATAATTATGGCCACCCCTGTATCGAGGGCTGTCAGCCCGTCTCCAGTTCTTCGAAGAAGAACCCTCAGTTGATTGGTCACCTTGGCTTTGATAATTATTCCAATTACCCTTTTTATCAAACCTATTTTTAGCTCCCTGCAATTTGTGTGAGCAATTAGGATTGTATGGTTTATTGCCCGAAGCAACTGCATACCTTCTTTAATGTTAGTGTTGCTAAGAGTTACGTCATGGGTGTGCCGTGGCGTATTGGGTACAATATTCTTGCATTTGTTTTTAGTGTTTGGGGGTTTACGCTCATGTAGAAATTCAAGGAATGGTTTATTGATACCCTTTTTTTTTTTTTTTTTTGACATGATCTTGTCTCTGAGCAACAGATCCATAAGTGCCTCATATGTTTTCTCTGTTTTGGATAATTCAATCCATCGTGTAAATGTAAGACGTGCTTTCGCAATGAATTCTGAGAATTCTACACCTGTCTCAGGTCTCGTTGTCTTAAACAAAAGACGGTAACCTTCCTCTGTTAATTGATATTTTTGTATCAAGGCTGCCCTGATAACATCATAATTATCCTTGTCAGCCTCTTCAACCAAACTTAAACTAGTCAGAGAATCACCTTTCAAATTTTCTGATAGCTGGTTAGCGTATTGTGATTTATCTACATTATGAGCTCTACAAGCACGTTCAAATCTATCAAGCCAGAATGTTATGGTCATCACTGGGAAGAATTGAAACGCCGGTACCTTGACCTTGTAAGTAAAGGGTTTTACCATTACCACTAGAGGATTGATTAACATTACTCATATTTGTCAATTTCAATTTCTCTATCTCAAATGCTAAAAGTTCTTTTTTTTTTCTGATGTTCATGTTCCCTCATTGCTTTTCTCTCCTCAGCTTCTCTAATCTTTTATTTTCAGCTTCAGCTTCTCTGTCTAATCTTTTCTGCTCAGCCTCAGCCTTCTCTTTGTAATCTTTTTTTCTTCAGCTTCTAATTTTTTTTTTCTTCTATTTGGAAGCTTTCTCTCCTTAGCAGCAGCTTTTCTCTCCTCAGCTTGCATCTGCAATCTTAAAATTCTCAGCATTATATCTTCTTTTGTTCAACTTCTGCTTTCCATTTATTTCCTCTTTTTGCTTCTTTTCTTCTGACTTTAATACCATGGCAAATTGAGCAGTTGCAAACTCCTCTAATTCCTTACCAGACTTATCAAGGGATTTCCCTTGTGCAATAAAGTATTCCAATGTAGACATGATGTCTAATAATGATAGCAATCACTTGAAACAATAATGTAATCTATTTCCAAGTAAACAGGAACAAGTTCTAAATGAACTTGATTAATTAGCTCACAATCCCAATCTCTGTGGGAGACAAGCCTTAATAAGGTCTTGTATAATTACCTGTATAATAATAAACTTGATAATAATAACTTACTGGTTTATTCTAAACCACTAGTGCCCTGCACAACTAATAGTGCCTGATCACCTATACCTATATATATAGCATATGTGAACAACCAACATACACAAAGTACAAATAAGAAAGACAACATGAAAACATTTGCAGAAATCAAATAAATCAAAAGGAAAATCAATGAAAATAATCACAGAATTTGTGATGACAACTGCAAAGGGATAACAACACAAATAACGCCACAGTGTATAAATATAAAGGGTGTATAAAACTAAATTTTAGGAAAGGGTAGACCTACAAATACAAACAAATCAAAACAAAACTGAAGAACAGAAAAAATATTAAAACAACAACGATGGGACAGATCATCACAGCTAACAAAAATAGCAACAGATGTTGCATGCAAATTTTCAATTAAGAAAATTGCACCATACAGAACACTAACATAGGACCTATATGACTTGGTATACCCTATATTAGAACACCCCAACCTACCCGCGACATAGACACACAAATAATATGTAAACATTTAAACATAAATACATTTAGCATAAATACATGTGTAATATAATGAAATGTGTTGCAGATAGAATGTGTTGCGGAGAAGGCTCAGTTATACATAATTATGAAACAGTTTTTATCAAAATTAACTACCACTTTAATCAATAATTGATTCTGGCCTTAAATATTACAAAGTTCAACACAATCTAGAGAAGTGCAGGAAAATCCACCGTTTACTGTTCCTAAGAATAACAAGTAGGACTTTTCGCTTCAGTTGCACTGTACTTGTCGCAAACACAGTCAAATATACACTCCAACACTGATGTGTGATGCTGTTTCTTCCAAATAAACACAGTCTGTTCAATGCTGTCTGTACTATGACAAATGTCAACAAGCGCTGACCTAGTTATTGCATACGCTCGATAGGACAGGTCACGCTGACATCGACTGTAGAGTTGTACTGCAAACTTGTACACTGGTGTTCATGTGTGTCGTATGTGGCCACAGGAAACCGTCTGGTATCAGTAGTTAACTTCTGTACAATGTCCACAGTGCAGGTTAGACCCAGGAATCTGGCCTACCACATTGATAAGGACTGTTGTTTTGTGATATAGCTCGTCCAGTCACAATGGTCATCTTTAAAATTTGGGTCAGTGTTATGAATTGACTGTTGGGGCCCTGACAAGGTTGTACTGTTACAGGCGTAATTGGTCTGAGTGCAATGAGTGGACAGGTGTTGACATGAGTAAGTGTAAATCAACGCGAATGGTTGAATGATCGACAGTTGCACAGGACATACACTCAATCACAGGTGGAAGTCAAGGATGCTGGACTACTGTGGTCGTTTTCATATGTTTTATTGGGACACATACTCTGACATTACGGTTGACAGTCACTGGAACAAGTTGACACACACATTGTTGTATACGTGAAGAAATACATAGCATCTGGATATAATGGAATGATCGTAGGCAAGCACATAGTATTCTGATCTGTCTATAGACTCATTCCTTAGCTGACTAATCGCGTCAGCCAATAAATATTACTTAATAATGGCTCCTTATCAGACCCTCTTCTGCCTAATTCTTACAAGCCTTAAATCCAGCAAATGTTCATGGTAACGATCTTAAACCACCAGTAGTGGGGTTTTATTTTCCTTATAGATAACACATCTCTATCATCATCAGATAACAAGGTTGTCCCTGTTCTCGATAGATGATTTTATTAAACTGGCAATGAGATCCAAAATGGCCTTACTTTTCAGTGAGCCTCGCTCACCCAAGGTGAAAATATGAAGCATAATTAAAGATGCTGTTCATACATAAATGTCCTTATTGAGCTCTGAATATTCTGCAATTAATAATGCTGGTCACATCAAATAACATAGGACTGCTAGGTAACATATCATCTTCCTCTGTAGTCAATAATAATCTAGGCACGACGAAACGTCTGCCCATCTAGGCATTGCAGAAGGGTACATAAACTGGCTTCGTTACCTTGTTATGGAAATACACTGGCGAATAGCTCACACCATCTTTTGGCGTTAAGAACAAACACTGGGGAGGATTACCGACATAACAGTCATATAGAGAAACTATCTCCTTTCCCCAAATAAACCACGGAAAGATCCCATCTTCGGACTTCCCTGGTACAGACCAGCCATCGCAGAAAAAAAACATAACGGAAGACCCTTTTCAAAACACACCCGGTCTGGGCATGCGTTTAAAGAGATAACCTCTGAAATCTATATTCAAGTGGGACAACTATATATTACATTCATACGAAGCAAATACTGAGTATTCGCCCTTTGTCTCAAGGTACGTTAGAACCAAAATATTTTCAAACATAACAAGTATACAGACAAATAAATATCTTCCTATATATACTCTAAGAATCTGTGCGTAACACATGCCTAAGAAAAACTCACCGAATCTTTTGGCTGAATACCATCATTAACCAAGATCTGCTTACTCGGAGCAAGCAAGAGGACATGCACACCATCATAGCTGGCAGACGCTGGAGCTGGGTTGGCCATGTCCTCAGAAGAGACCCCGATGCCATCACAAGAACAGCTATGCTTTGGACCCCTGAAGGAAAACGAAAGAGAGGCCGACCAAAAACAACCTGGCGGAGGACTGTGGAGGTTGAGATGCAAAGAATGAACCAGAGTTGGGGCACTGTACGAAGGATTGCCGCCGATCGAGCAAAGTGGAATCAATTTGTTGTTGCCCTACAAGACGCCACTAGGCGTGATGGCCACTGACTGCTTTGACGGTCGGCGGCTAAGGATCAAAGAAGAAAAGAAGGCACGAAGTGTTAGTAGTGTGTACAAACTTCAATTAATGAAAGTTACTGAAATATATTTGCCACACCAATAGAATGGGGTCTTTAAACAAGAAATGTTTCTCAACGCACACAAAATTCACAAATCAATGAAGACAGATTTTTTTGCTTAAAAAAAATGATATGTATGCAATTACAAACCAAAACCGTGCTGTTTGTTCAATATCATTATACAGCACATAATTTTGAGACAAAGTAATTATTTGGTCGTTATCGTGTAATGCAACAGATTATAGAATAGATTACGAAAACAAAGTAAGAAATTATACGAAATATAGATCAACGCTTGCTTACGGAACAAATAATATTGTGAAGTTCATTTTTTACACGGTTGTCTTCCTCATGTACGTTTTTTCAGTAATAATGTCAAGGGTTTTACGAGTTAGGATGAAGTTATTTTTAATGCTCAGACATTACAGACTAACAACAAGCGACCTGAATGAGCAGAACGCATTACGTTAGGCACTTGATAGAAGCCATAAACATAGTTGTCAATGAAGTTGTTCTTAACCTGATATCATCCATTAAACAGATACAGTTTTAGTCTTGGCAATATGTTATCAATGGAAGGCCTATAACTCTGGAATACAAACGGGAAGAGGTTACCAATAATAAATAGAATGAATGGTTCTCAATTCCTCGGGGAAATGACATCAATGAAATACATTCATATCTCCTCTCTAAACTTAACCGCCGGTACATTATTTCTGTTGTTGGTGTTGTCGCAAACTTCTTGAACATAGTCATCTTCTCAAAAGCTTGGTCTCAAAGACAGCATGAGTGTGTGGACTTTTTGCTCTTGCTTTCCTTTACCGGACCTTCTTGTTACAGGTGCACAACTCGCTAGTTCTATCTGTTGCATAGCAGATCTCGTGCTGCAAAACCAGTCCTGTTTGACTTTTGGTCTATGGGTTATTTTCTTTTAGGAAATGGCCATGTAACGCTCACCCTACAATAGTTAGTGTTGAATCCACTGCAGTAGTATACAATGTCCAAAAACGGTTAGTATCTTGAGGAGCGATGGAGGAGAGATCGAAGTCGATGGCGGGATGACTTTTATATAGTAATATATTAGTTGAATAATGGTGTTGTTTATTTAGATAATAGGAAGATATATTTAGATAACAAGAAGACGGTATCTTTAGATAATATATTTAGACAACAAGACGGTATATTTAGATAATATATTTAGATAACAAGAAGACGGTATATTTAGACTTGAGACGATGTGTTTAGACAACAAGAAGACGATATATTTAGATAACAAGAAGACGATATATTTACAACAGTTAGACGATATATTGAGATAATAGGAAGATATATTTAGATAACAAGAAGACGATATTTATTTAGACAACAAGAAGACGATATATTTAGACAATATATTTAGACGATAGTTATACGATATTTAGACATATATATTTTACAACAGTTATACGATATATTTAGACATATATTTAGATATATATATATATATATATATATATATATATATATATATATATATATATATATATATATATATTTAGTCTGACTGTTATATAGTAATATATTAGTTGGATAATGGCGTGTTGTTGCTATTGTGGTTTATTAACAATGTACCAAGTTTATACTATATATATTTACAACAGGTAGACGATGTTTAGTTATACATATATTTAGATGGACATATATATTAAGACTGACTTTTATATAGAGATATATTAGGTCGATAATGGTGTTGTTTATTTAGATAACAAGAAGACGCTATATTTTAGACAATAGGAAGGCGATATATTTAGACATATATTATAGACAACAAGAAGACGATATTTATAGACATATATTGAGAGAATAGTTATACGATATATTTAGATATATATTTACAACAGTTATATATAGGTAACAAAGAAGCTAGTAAATATATTTTATTCTTTTAAAAATACTGTTTTTGTAGTAAGAAGATTTAGATAACAGTTATACGATATATTTAGAGCAAATATTTAGTTTGATATATAAAACAATAAATATATATATATATATATATATATATATATAAAAAAAAATATATATATATATATAGACTGACTGTTATATAGTAATATATTAGTTGGATAATGGCGTGTTGTTGCTATGTGTGGTTTATTACAATATATAGTTATACTATATATATTTACAACAGGTAGACGATGTTTAGTTATACATATATTTAGATATATATTTAGTTAGATCTACCCTCCCAAGATGGAGGTGAAATTCGTTTCTCACCTTAGACGCCGAAAGAAAAACATCAGGAATGTGTATATTTCGATGGATATCACCATGTTATGTTAAATTATAGAATAAAAGATACACCAGAGTATCTAGTGGTGTAGATATTTTCCTATAACTGACCTCGAAACCCTCGAATCGGTCGGTTGGATCGGAGGGTTGATCAGTGAGTTAACAATTCACTATCGTAAAACAAGCTATTGTTACCGAAACAGAACCAGGCTCGACAGTAAACATGACTCACTCTAATATCTTGGGGGCTAAGGAGATTTCTAAAATACCACAACAATGGAAAGACAGTATTATTGTAAAGTTACCGAAGAAAGGTGATCTATCAGACTGTAATAACTGGCGTGGTATATCTCTATTATCAGTACCTGGAAAATTATTATGTTGCATGATGTTAGAAAGACTTAAGAAGAACAAGCGGGTTTCAGGCCGAAACGATCATGTATTGATCAAATATTCACACTAAGAAACAATTATAGAAGAATCAGTGGAAAGGCAATCGCCACTTATTATCACCTTCGTCGATTTTCAAAAAGCCTTTGATAGTCTACACCGCCCATCATTGTGGAAGATACTTACAATCTATGGTTTTCCAACAAAATATGTGAATATAATCAAAGCGCTATATGACAATGCAAGATGTTGTGTTAGAACAAATAAAGGGAATACAGAATGGTTTACAGTAGAAACAGGGGTGAAACAAGGCTGTATTATGTCACCACTACTTTTTGGAATAGCTATTGATTGGGTTATGAGAGAAACTATACCCACAATGAACAATTGGGTATAAAATGGACAAATGGAAAATTCCTGGGGGACCTGGATTTCGCAGATGATGTAGCATTCTTAAGTTCAACACCAAGACAATCCCAAGAAGCAATAAATAATTTGTGTCATCTCTCGGTTAAAATTGGTCTCCAAATAAATGCCTCTAAAACTAAAGCTATGAACTTTTCTAACGAGACCTTTGATATCATCTTGAACGGGGAAAAACTACAGAAAGTTGAAAGTTTCAATTATTTAGGCAGTAAAATGACTCAGGATGGTGACACAACAAGAGAAATCCATACTAGAAATTGCTTTGGCAGCTAGCGCCTTCAATAGATTATCTAACATTTGGAAATTACGATCATTGAATATACATACCAAGCTTCGTCTGTTTAATTCAAATGTTATCTCAGTGTTAACATACGGCTGTGAGAGTTGGAAAATAACAAAATCATTGGAGAACAAGCTGAATACATTCGAGAACAAATGTCTTAGAAAAACTCATGAACATCAGTTGGAAAAAGAATTCAAGACTAATCGACAAATAAGAGAAGACTCTAGGCAGAAATATGTCTCCGACTATATAAGGAAAAGACGATGGTCATATATCGGTCATGTCCTACGAATGCAAAACAACAGAATACCACTACAGGCGCTCACTTGGGTTCCTGAGGGTAAGAGGAAAAAAGGAAGACCAAAAGAAACACTCAAAGAACAATAATAAGAGAAGGAAGAACTACAACAGTTATATATAGGTAACAAAGAAGCTAGTTAATATATTTTATTCTTTTAAAATACTGTTTTGTAGTAAGAAGATTTAGATAACAGTTATACGATATATTTAGACATATATTTAGTTTGATATATATATATATATATATATATATATATATATATATATATATATATATATATATATATATATATATATATATATATATATATATATATATATATTTAGACTGACTGTTATATAGTAATATATTAGTTGGATAATGGCGTGTTGTTGCTATGTGTGGTTTATTACAATATATAGTTATACTATATATATTTACAACAGGTAGACGATGTTTAGTTATACATATATTTAGATATATATTTAGTTAGACATATATATTAAGACTGACTTTTATATAGAGATATATTAGTTCGATAATGGTGTTGTTTATTTAGATAACAAGAAGACGCTATATTTAGACAATAGGAAGGCGATATATTTAGACATATATATAGACAACAAGAAGACGATATTTATAGACATATATTGAGAGAATAGTTATACGATATATTTAGATATATATTTACAACAGTTATATATAGGTAACAAAGAAGCTAGTTAATATATTTTATTCTTTTAAAATACTGTTTTGTAGTAAGAAGATTTAGATAACAGTTATACGATATATTTAGACATATATTTAGTTTTATATATATATATATATATATATATATATATATATATATATATACATATATATATATATATATATATATATATATATATATATATATATATATATTTAGACTGACTGTTATATAGTAATATATTAGTTGGATAATGGCGTGTTGTTGCTATGTGTGGTTTATTACAATATATAGTTATACTATATATATTTACAACAGGTAGACGATGTTTAGTTATACATATATTTAGATATATATTTAGTTAGACATATATATTAAGACTGACTTTTATATAGAGATATATTAGTTCGATAATGGTGTTGTTTATTTAGATAACAAGAAGACGCTATATTTAGACAATAGGAAGGCGATATATTTAGACATATATATAGACAGCAAGAAGACGATATTTATAGACATATATTGAGAGAATAGTTATACGATATATTTAGATATATTATATATTTACAACAGTTATATATAGGTAGTTAATATATTTTATTCTTTTAAAATACTGTTTTGTAGTAAGAAGATTTAGATAACAGTTATACGATATATTTAGACATATATTTAGTTATATATATATATATATATTTAGACTGACTGTTATACAGTAATATATTAGTTTGATAATGGCGTGTTGTTGCTATGTGTGGTTTATTACAATATTTAGTTATACTATATATATTTACAACAGGTAGACGATGTTTAGTTATACATATATTTAGATATATATTTAGTTAGACATATATAATTAGACTGACTTTTTATATAGGAAAATACTCCGATGACTTTTATATAGTAATATATATTAGTTCGGTAATGGAGTGTTGTGTTACAGATAATATTTAGACAATAGTTATACATATATTTAGACATATATTTAGTTAGACATATATTTAGAGTGAGTTTTATATAGTAATATATTAATTCGATAATGGCGCGTTGTTGTGTGTTTGTTTATACATATATACATACAATATATAAATATAAATAAATAAAAATAAAAATAAAAATAAAAATAAAAATAAAAATAAATATATATATATATATATATATATATATATATATATATATATATATATATATATATATATATATATATATATATATATATATATATATATATATATATATATATCGGGGTTATATATATATATATATATATATATATATATATTTAGACATATATATATATATATATATATATATATATATATATATATATATATATACGGGGGTTTTTGTGTGTTGTGGGGGGTGCTATTTAGACATATATATATATATATATATATATATATATATATATATATATATATATATATATATATATATATAAAATCGATAATGACGGAAAATATAAAAAAAAATCGATAATGTTGTATTAGTAGGGGTTTTTGAAGCGAGGGGAGTCTTTTTGTACGGCGGGCGTGTCGTTGTGTGTTGGTAGTGTGTTGGTGTTAGAGACTTGGTGTTAGAGACTTGTTTATACTAGCTCTAGTATCTAGAGGTGGGAGGGCAGTGTTAGAGATCTGACTATACTAGCTCCAGTATCTAGAGGTGGGAGTGAAGTGTTAAAGACCTGACTATACTAGCTCTAGTATCTAGAGGTGGGAGTGAAGTGTTAAAGACCTGACTATACTAGCTCTAGTATCTAGAGGTGGGAGTGAAGTGTTAGAGATCTGACTATACTAGGGTTAACATCTAGAGGTGGGAGTGAAGATGGGTGTGTGTGTGGTTGTGTTGGCGCGCGTTTGTGGTTATGTGTGTGTGCGTGTGTGTATGTGTGTGCGCGTGTTTGCGTGCGTGTGTGTGAGCGTGTGCGGTTGTGGTTGTACGTGTGTGTTGGGGGTGTAGCAGGCAGGTGTGCCACCGTCGAGAGGTTGGAGTGAAGTGTTAAAGACCTGACTATACTAGGACCAGCAACTAGAGGTGGGAGTGAGGTGTTAGAGATCTGACTATACTAGGGTTAACATCTAGAGGTGGGAGTGAAGATAGATGTGTGTGTGTGGTTGTGTTGGCGTGCGTTTGTGGTTGTGTGTGTGTGCGCATGTGTGTGGTTGTGTGTTTGTGTGCGCGTGTGGTTGTTTGTGTGCGCGTGCGCGGAGGGTATTGCTTTTGGTAGTAACTTTAGATATGATGTGTCTGAACGAGCGATAACTATGAATTGGCAGTGGTGCACCACTTCACATACCTAGGGTCTCCCATCAATGTGGGGGGGGGGGATACAGGGGGGGACAGCCGCATTGGGGTGGGGGGGCAGCTACCTTTGCTCGCCTCACATCGCGTGTTTGGGGAAACTCAAAACCAGCGGTGGCCAACCTACGGCCCGCGGGCCAGATCCGGCCCGCCAACCAGTTTTGACCGGCCCGCCAACCTGTTTTAGCCGGCCTCTTATTGTTGATTGAAGCCACATTCTTCACAATGAAATAACACACAAATGTATGTTTGAAATAAATAATTACATGTCATATTACAAATTACAAAACAAATTAAAACAACAGATTCATTATATTTTTTTTACAGTAATTTAAGTCCGAAGACTGGTATGCATGTCTTGGCAGATGTGCAGTACAGTAGTTTGCAGATGCGTTTTGTACGTGGTTCATTATACAAGTATATGTAAAACTAAATCTCAGAACGTTAGGGGGGGATTTTTTTTTATGGGGTCTGGGGGGGGGTGTTACCCTTTACCATAATCTGGCCCTCGGCCAACCTTAGCTTGGCTACCACTGCTCTAAACTCACAATGAAGACCAAAACTGCGGTATATAATTCCTGCGTCCCCAGCACACTCCTATATGGCAGCAAGACCTGGACGACCTATGCTAAGCAAGAAAGAAGGCTCAATACCTTCCATTTGCGGTGTCTACGCCGCATCCTCGGCATCTCGTGGAAAGATAAAGTGACAAATGTCGAGGTGTTGTCACGTGCTGGCCTTCAAAGTATGTATACGCTTCTTAGACAGCGCAGACATCGCTGGCGTGGCCATGTTCGCCGCATGAAAGATTGTCGCATCCCAAAAGGGGGGGGGGGGGGGACAATTAGCAGATGGGGGGGGGTTGGGCGACCACAGCTGAGGGGGGGATGTGGTGCAAGAGGGATATGGGGGGGGGGGGGGGGGATCCAGCAACATGGGAGGCTGAAGCTGCCGATCGCACTAAGTGGCGATGCTATTTACGGCGCCACCTCAGATTGGGCGAAGAGAGGCTCACACAAGAAGCAGAGGTGAGGAGAAAACGTCGAAAGGAGCACCAGGAAAATAAGCAGCTGAGGGCTGTCACCTCAGGGGCGCATTCCTATAGTCAGTTATGACTGAAGGGGCTATTATTATTATATGTACGAGCGCTTCTGTCTGTCTATCTGTCTATAAACCTGGTATTTATTTTACTGGTTAGTTTTGTTATATGTTTAATTTTTATGTTTAATTTAATTTAATTTATTTATTGATGTCTAAATTGTGTCTGTGTATATACCTGGTTAGGTATCTGTGTGTGTGCACGTGTGACTGTGTGTGTGCGCGTGCGCGGATGGTATTGCTTTTGGTTTTGTGTGGTTGTGTATGCGTGCGTCTGTCGTTGTGTGTGTGTGTCTGTGTGTGGTTGTGTGGTTGTGTGTGCGCGCGTCTGTCGTTGTGTGTGTGTGCATGTGTGTGTGTGTGCGTGTGTGTGGTGTGTGTGTGTGTGTACGCGCGGAGGTAAATTGTCACAAGCTAAACTTTAACGAACCCAGTTCGTTTAACAAATATATCCGATAGTCGGATGGTCCGTATCTCGTGTCTATTTATTTGAAGGAAGGGTTTAGTTTTAATCTGGTAGTGAAACGGGGGGGGGGGGGGGACACGGGGTGGGTAACAGATGGTTGATTAGTCAGAAGACTAATCGATAGTTGACGCGCCCTCGATATGAAAAAAAATTGTGTGTGTGTGTGTGTGTGCGTGCGTGCGTGCGTGTGTGTGTGTGTGTGTGTGTGTGTGTGTGTGTGTGTGTGTGTGTGTGTGTGTGACGCGTACCTCGTTTGTGATGTAAAAAAATAGAAAAGGGAATTTGCCGTTGTTGGGTGAGTACAACTAAAAGTCTAGCTTATTGTGATGTTTATTGTGACCATTACTACATTTCTCCCACCCATCGTTTGTGTATAGGTATAGATGAGGGGGGGGGGGGGGGGGGTTAGGGGGTTGGTTGATAGACTCTTTCGCAGTGTAAAATCACTATTGGTTATCTGTAATGTTTTAAATAGTTTTGTTAAGCCATTATTTCTATAATATTGTGTATTCGTAAGCAATAAGGAGATTTGGGGGGATTTGTGGGTATTTCATGAAAGTTTAGGTATAGGTACACTACGCAAAAGGGATTTCATCAGAACATTGTTATCTATGTGGGTGTGTTGGGGGGTCTTGTTACAAACATCAAGCTGATTTAGAAGTAGCTTTAACATTTTATTGGGGGTGGGTTGGTGTTTTTTTACCGGGGGGGGGGGGGGGGGGGGGGGGGGAATATAACAACCGATTTGTTCCAAAACCTGGGGGGGGGGGGGGGTTACTACTTGACTTGGACGAAGGAGTTTTTTTTATAAACACTCTTGAGTGAATCCCCCTTTGACTACCCGCTATAGAAATAAAGGGGGAAAATATAAAATAAAGGGGTAATGGGGGGGGGTTATAGAGGAAGATGACTAACGATCGGGGGGGGGGGGGGGGGGGGGGGGGGGGGTTTTGTGGGGGTGTTGTGGGGGCTAGTGATGGGAATATAAGACGCTGGGATGTGAAGGGGTGTCGGGGGTAACTATGGTTGTGATGTTAAAAAAATATGATTGGGAATTCCCGGGGTTGGGTGAATGTAACTACATATCGGGGGATGGACGGTGGGTCACGTGGTAGTTTTCTTTATTATGGGGGGGGGGGGGGGGGGTAATAAATCTACTTACCCCAATGGGGGTTGGGGTGTTATGTAAATGATTCGCACACAACCGTAGTCTCCAACATAAAAATACTCCCAAAGACCACAATGTTGAGGTCAGTTTCAGCCATTTTAAGAAAACACAACACGCACGTGGTTGTACCCTCCCTTGTTTTGGAACCAGATCAATGGGGGGCGGTTGGGGGCGCGGGGGGGGGGGGGTTCACGACACTAGGGCAAAACACAATCGATCAATAGTAGAAACTTATAAAAGAAACATTCCTTCGTTCATGTGTTCGAATCCCCGCTACTTAAGGTTTCACTTTTTTTTTCATATGGGGAACATCTCGTGATAGGTTTTATATTGTCTCACAAGCGGTTCAAATGGGGCGGCGATGGGAAATGTAGTACATTGGGGGGGTGAAACTAAGTATTTCTTCCACTTATGGGGGGGGGGGTATCTACGTTTTATCCTGCAAGTATCAAACTTTAATGAATCCTTTTCTTCCATTCAACAAAGATGGGGGGGGGGGGGGGGGTCTGGGGGGGGGGTTCCAACCTGTTGGGGGGGGGATAAACTCACAAATACTTCTTTAAATATTTCTCCCCTTGGTAAACACATGGGGGGGGGGTCAAAAAATTTCTCCCCCTTGTCAAACAAATTTTGCGGGTGGGGGGGGGGTAATCAAATTTCTTCCTCGGGGTCAAAAAAAAATTTCGGGGGGGGGGGTGGGGGGGGGGGGGTCAAAAAATATTTCCCCTTGTCAAAAAATACTTCCCCTTGGCCAAAAAAATTCCCCCCCTTGGGGGGGGGGGGGGGGGGGGGTAAACAAAGGCTGGCCTTGGGGGGGGGGGGGGTTGGGGGGGGGGCGGGGGGGGGGGGGGTGGGGGGGGGGGGGGGGGGGGGGGGGGGGGCATGGGGGGGGGGGGGAGTTGGGGGGGGGGAACAATGGGGGGGGGGGGGGGGGGGGGCATGAGGGATAGTGTCTGTCGTTATCACACCACCTCTTCAGTAAAGTATATCCATGAGTGGGGGGGTGGGGGTGGGGGGGGGGTGTGTGGGGTGGGTGTGTGGGGCGCTCGGTATGTGGTTGTGCGTCTGTGGGGTGGGTGGGGGTGGTGCGGGGGGGGTGCGTGTGTGTCTTCTTGTTATCTAAATATATCTTCCTATTATCTCAATATATCGTCTAACTGTTGTAAATATATCGTCTTCTTGTTATCTAAATATATCGTCTTCTTGTTGTCTAAACACATCGTCTCAAGTCTAAATATACCGTCTTCTTGTTGTCTAAATATATTATCTAAATATACCGTCTTCTTGTTATCTAAATATATCTTCCTATTATCTAAATAAACAACACCATTATCCAACTAATATATTACTATATAAAACTCATCCCGCCATCGACTCCTCCATAGCTCCTCCATCGGCTTCTCCATAGCTCCTCCATCGCTCCTCCATCGCTCCTCCAGAATACTAACCGTTTTGGACATTGTATCTACTACTGCCATGATATCTATTGAGAGATGTGTTTGTGTTGTTTCTCCATTTAAAGTCAAGCAGATCTTTACAAGAGTTCGTTGTGCAATCATCATATTAACCATTTACGTTTTACACTTTGCGCCAACATGTTTTATATACAAAATGTTGTGGATTGATGTTGGGCTTTCTTCTACCAATAGAAACTGTACAGAGAAAACAATCGGCGTCCTCACGGTTACATTTAATCTGGAAACTGATTACTTTGAAAAATTAGTTGACCTTACTGTCGTTTGTATCCCAGTCGGTAATTATTGTCAGTGCGGTGTGGATGGGGTATTCGCTAGACGCCACTGCCAGCGTTCGATACAAATCTTCTGCTGCAAACTCTACTGGGGGTGCTGAGTCACTGCCTAGTAAGCCGCCAATAGCATTATCTAATCGTGAAAGAAGACTTTTGAAAGTTGTCTTGTTCCTAGCGATTATATTAACGGTGTGTCGCATGCCTCAGTTAATAATAACGACAGTGTACCACTCAGTGCCGGGTATGAACTCAAAGCAACAGAAAAATCTCAATACTACTTTGTGGGCAATCACGTCCATATTTGGCTCTCTGGGATGTTCCTGCAGCTTTCTTGTGTACCTGACTCTCAACAGTAACTACCGCCGCCTGTTCTGGCAATATGTTGGATATACCTTTAAACTTAGATGACAAGAACGCTTTCTTGTTTCGAGGATCGGTAAGCGGCTGACATTGTTGTATCTTTCCCAATACATCTTCTTAGATCTACTCTGAAATCTCTCACACAATGTGATGCTGAAAGTAATAGTAGTCTTTGCCAGTCATAATGACTATAGAGACGATGCATTCTTGAGGTAATAACTTTTAGCTGCCTTTGGTCTGGTTCATCTTTCGCCTTGTTCTTTTATCTTCTGGTTGTTGTAAGAGTCTCTTCTCCCGATGCGACGCGGTAGCGACCAGTTCCTCTTGGTACGATTGGCAGCTTCGTTTTCTCAGGATGCTGGATTTATGTCTAGTGCCTTCATGTCTCTCTTGCCCACATATCTGATCCTCAGCTGAGGTCGCCCGGCAGTTCTTAAGCAATCTTCCTGTTGTCCGTAGAAAATTTCGTTAGGGATGCGACCATCTTCTACGTGGCGAACATGGCCAAGCCAGCAGAATCTGTGCTGTCTATGCAGAATATACATGCTTTGAAGGCCAGCTTGTGAAAGCACCTCAACATTAACCACTTTGTCCTTCCATGAAATATCAAGGATATGGCTTAAATACCGTTGGTTGGTGATAGCTATTGAGCCTTTTTTCTTGCTAAACATAGATAGTTCATTTCTCGCTGCCATATGAGAGCTTCTTGTGACAGAGGCACACCAGTTTTTGTTTTTGGTCTTTATTGTGTTGGGCAAAGACGGTCGCAACTTTGCTTGTGATGCTATCGATTTCTGTGCCCAGAGAGAGAGAGAGAGAGAGAGAGAGAGAGAGAGAGAGCTGATCATGGACCCCGGGTAAATGAAGTGGTTCTGTTATGTTAGCAATGGTGCTGTTATGTTAGTAATGTAACATTCTAATAAGAAATGGCAATGATTATCAGGTGCAAGAAAGTAAGAAAACAATGGATTTACCAGCAATTCATCCTCATCAAGGATAAAAATAATAACTGCGTAGAAATACGAAAGAGTAAATGATGAGATGGACGAAACAGGCGGAGGATATTAAGTTAAAAAAACCAGCTCAGCAATAAATAATCCTTCAGACAGAAAAGTAGCTACAATTTAAATGTGAAAGACCAAATAAGGAAAAAATAAAGAAAGCCTTGAAAGTTCTAAACCATGAAATAGTTTCTGGCCCAGATGGGGCTTCTAAAAAGGGAATTGAACTCTCCTCTCTATAATGGACTAGAAAACGTCTTGTGACAGTGTAGACAGAAAATCACTTTTGCAAACTGATAATGAACACGCTGAACTAGTATGACAAGATTATCAATGTGGAACGGATGATAAGAACGATGCCAGTGGAAGAAGAAATGAGAAGAAGAGAAGAAGACGCTGGCGATAGATAGGACACACGTGGAAGAAACCTGTTGATAGGATTATAAGGCATTATTCTTTTAATAATTCCACGGCAAGAGAGGCATAGCTGGGCCGATATTTGCAAACATGGTGAAATTGATAACTAAATCAAAATAAAGGTACAAGAGGCTTTGACTGCAAAGTTAAGCTATATGGAAAACGATCTTGACCGATTGATGAGGAAATACTGAACAAAGACATGCAATAACAAATATAACGAAAAAAAAACCACAATACACCTTCATGGACATTTAATGAGAAGAGAACTCGAAAACATCGTGTCCATGGAAGACATTGTGAAGAAGACGCTAGCTTTAGATAGGAAACACACACGAGAAAACTAGCTAACATGTGCAGAGAAGATAATCAACGTTCACAAGACATGTGCAGAGAAGATAATCAACGTTCACAAGACATGTGCAGAGAAGATAATCAACGTTGACAAGACATGTGCAGAGAAGATAATCAACGTTCACAAGACATGTGCGGAGAAGATAATCAACGTTGACAAGACATGTGCGGAGAAGATAATCAACATTCACGAGACGTGTGCGGAGAAGAATAGCACTGAAAAGTACCACGAATACGGAGAAAAAAAAACAGAATGAAAGTGAGTGCAAAGTTAGAAGGGAAAAAAAATTAACAACAGCTTGACACTGTGACACGTAAAGAGATCGTTACAGAACTGACCGTAAAACACAAAAAACGAGATAAATGACGTGAAATGTTTCGCTATGCCTTGAGGCATGACATTTGACTTTCCTTGTATGGAGCTCAGAGACAAGTATCATAGTTTGCGACCACTTGTGTGTTATGTTACATTTCTTTTGTTGTTGTTGTTGTATTTTTGTCTTTCTTTTCTAAAATAGCAGTAGACATTTCTGCTTTCATGATGCATGTTGAGCTTATGAGGTACGCCAGAAGAGATGTGACAGCCAGTTGCTGGATTTAGTTTTGATTCAGCTGATGAAAACCCTGGCGAATATGGCTGACCCATTTATGAGTCATTTATCTAGGACACATATTAAGGAAATTTGTTGGCAGCATTAGCGGTAAGTCCTTGCTCTGGACTGCCAACGGTGAGATAGGTAGAGGGCGACCAAAGAGCACATGGAATGGATGTCACAGAGAGTTTTATGATCTATAAATTTTCTATATTCTCTTCTTTTTTTCTACCCGTGTCCTCTATTTTATTATCACTTTATCCTTTTCCTGTGTTTTTCGCATTCGTACGTTTGCGACTATAAACATTACTATTTTCCCATTCAAACTTTCGCCTGGTTTCGGTTTCGCATTTAGAAACGCAGTAGATTACCTAACGTGTCAGTCCCTTGCACAAGATGATTTTAGGTGGAATTTCAGTCTATCAGACATGATGAGCAGACAAATTGTCTACATTTGCAGCTGTCACGAGAGTTTTTCGTCAGGCTAGCTCCCGGCGAAGTGTGAAAATTGCCCTCTGCAGTGGAGACGGGTCGTCTGACATTCGCATCTGACATGAGCGCTCACTGTCTGATAGTTAGACGGAGGTGTGAATCGCGGCAGCCATGCTCGCTCAGAGCAGACAGAGTGTCTGGCATTTCGCCTCTGACACGCGCGCTCACGGTCAGATAGTTAGACGGAGGTGTGAAGACGCACTGGTGGCAGTTACAGCATGTGTCTAAGCTAACGTAGGTGTTAGGAGAGGGGAGAGATCTGGTTTTTGGAAATAGTAGGAGCCTTTGTCTGGTTTAAGATATTAACCAGAGTTTGAAACTTGATTTCACTCATTCTCCATTTGCAGTAGACGTGGTCACTTCGTTCTAGATACTTAAACTTATAAGTGAAATCCCTTAGTTTCGTTGTGATACCGTATTTCTGTGTTGAGGTAAATATTACATTAAGTATCTAATAATTTGTGAGTGATTAAGTGTTTAATCGCCTATTTTTCACTAGTTCTTTTGTGCAGAGTGAATTAAAAATAAGTCTGTTATATTCTCTAGTCGACTAGTTACAGTGATAAAACAGAATAAATTATAATTTCTAGCTTAAAATCATGTAGCTATAATGAATTTAATTTAACTGCTAAATAATCAGACGAGAATAATTTTTCTAAACTAACTTATAAATGCTAGATGCCTCATGAGTGTTGACGGAATACGTATGTATTCCTAATTCATGATGATTGATTTTTATATATAACTTATTTCACGGGAAAGTTTAAACGTCAAGTCAAGCTCTACGCTTGCAGTTCTAATGTAAGTTATATCGAGTACATAATATGTAAAATATTTCATATGTGTTTTTTCTTTATTCAGTGAATACTGGGGTAACCCAACTTTGCCGGCGTTTTGTACAGAGACATACCTGTGAGAAACATAAACATTTTATATCTTTAACCACGTATGTTTTCAAGTAACACCTGTCTGACAGGGCGTGCGCCTTCAAGAGATAGACAGAATACCAAATCCCACTAATGGGTTTTTTTAAAAGAATAAATGCTATACTGGGCCTTTGAGCCAGATCATATTTCTTCACAAACTCTAATGTTCATGCTGCCTTGTGGCGAGAAATAATTACAGAAAAACATTAACTTTTCCGACATTATTTGACCAAGTGTGTGGCGAACCAAGATTATCTGTTGAGAGAAGTTGTCCACCGGTCATCTTCCTAATTAAGGGAAACCTCGTGTTCTGACACTGTGTGCCCGCTGAAACCCTAACTCTTACCTCGTGCATAAGTGACATTAACATGAAATCTGTAAAAAAAGAACGATCGCCTGAAGAGGACGCTCCCCGGACACGGTGAATGAAACCAATATCTGCAGAACTGGGTATCCACTTCATAAACAGATAGACAGATTAAACGAAGTGTACACTAAGGCTTGCGCCAGACGGCAAACAACCGCACGATTGTAGGTAAGGTTGTGTGAGTCAGGGCCCTGATGAAAGAACGGAGTGAAAGTAGACTGAAGGATGTTCTTCGTTTGATTCACTCACTTTTAACTTTCCTTATGCAAGATTTTGTTGCTAAACTATATTTTTCCTCAGAATAGATACTGCTATCAAAGTCAGTTCATACCTTCAAAAGGGGAAAATATTAGACCCAAATTATATGTATCTGTGACTCTTTGGGCTATCATCGTTCTCCTAACGGGACTGTGAACTAAACATCGAGGGAAGATCATAACTGTGGGTCTATCATTTCTGGTAGAAATTCCTTGATTTTTATGACTATTTGTATATGCTTTGATGTAATTTTATGTGTTGTGATGGGATTTTAGATGATAATTAAAACTGCCCTTAAACTTAATCAGCGTGTTGGTCAGCTCGTTCTAGAATATCTATATAATCATCTGTTATAGTTTTCCCACGTCTGTACGTCTAACTGTCGTCTTGTATGTGCGTGCACGTGAGTGGATAGAATATATATATATGTAATATATATATATGTGTTTAGACTGTCTGACTCCTCTAAATCTGTCGTAGAAGATAGGTGAAAGAGAGAAGATTTCTCGATTTCAGAGACAGCCTCTATCACAGTCTACCATCCCACTCGTGGAAATCTATTTCTACTATTATCTCTCACTGTGGCTATCACCCATTCTAATCTATTCAGAAGGGACCAACCCAAGTCTTAATTCCCCTATCAAAAATCTACGACAAATGTGGTCTCGTCCGTAGGATTTTGTTGAACTTAGAATAGGAATTCGAGTACGATAAATATACTTGCTCGTCTGTAAGATTCTTTATTCTGATATAGAGTAAGAGTGTGATGTCTTGTGAGTTGTTATATCTTTAAAAAATAATGTATCCCCTATACTAACGATCTGTTTATGGGCGTGCTGACCACACAACTAATAATTAGGTTTTTTCCACAGCATTAGTGAGCAATATACATTTGAGTTACAGGTTGATTTTGTCGGAATATATGTTAATTACTGATTTTGTAATACTAAACGCTGGTAAAGTTTGTGATTGTCTAACAGTCACAGGGTTCTGAAGAAGTAGGTGTTTGAGCTAAGCTAAGGAGCGCGATCAGACTATACGTCCTGTAATTGCCTCCCTTACCCTAACTGTCTTCAGGGGTGAACTTGTAGTGGATTTTAAAATTAAGGGAATTTTTTTTTCTCTTAAAATTTTTGCAATAATTATTTTGTTTCCACTGTAGCAACTTATTTTTTTAGTGAGTAATCTTAACTACAATTTATTTGGCATAGTCGTCTGCATTAGGTGCTTTATTGCCGATTAATAGCAGCGATAGTTAGACACTGTATTTTGGAGGAGGTATCCCAGGGTGAAGTATATCATCTTTTGATTTTGGTAGGAACCAGTGTATCCTTTCTTCTTTTCTTTCTCTAACTAAGTCTCAGGCACTGAGTTACTATGGCCGAAAGGGCGAAACTTAGAAAGATGCTCAGGGACGAAGCGAGAGAAGAAGGTTTGGACGGAGAAGAAGCGAAAGCATTTGTCAGAGACGAACTTGAGAGATATGATGCGGAGAGGAAAGCTGCTGAAGCTAAAGAGAAAAAAGAAGAACTAAAGAGGACAGAAGCAGAAGCTAGGGAGAAGGAAAGGGAAGACCGTCTATTAGAGCAGAAGAAGATGGACGAGGAAATGGAAATTCGCAGGATGCAGCATGAGGAAAGAGAGAAGGAAAGGGAGAGACAGCATGAGAAGGAGAGGGAAGAGAGACAGCATGAGTTGGCTCTTAAGACTCTAGAATTCCAAAGTCGTGGTGCTGCCTCTATCTCCAGCAATGGAGAGTCTTCTTCTCATTTTTCTGTAACTGATCCTCCTAGCGCACAAGCTACTCATCTCACTGCAATGTCTTTTCCGCTAGAATCTTTCCCTTGTCCTAATGAGAAGATTGATACGTATCTAGAAAAATTTGAGAAAATTGCAACTCTGTACGGTTGGAATATGAAGCTTTCTCAGGCGTTGAAAAGCAGTGCGTATGATGTTTACGTCAAACTGGAAAGCAGCCAACAAGACAACTATGATGTGTTGAAGAAAGCGTTACTGGAGCGCTTTGAAATGAACGCTCGAAAATTTTTCCAACTGTTTCGCAACAGCAGGAAGGAGAGCTCTGAAACTTTCCAGCAGTTCTCGTCTCATTTGAAGGGATACTTGACAAAGTGCCTTGAGCTTTCACAGCTCCCCTCTACCTATGAAGGTCTTCAGGAATTTGTTATAACAGAACAAATAAAGAACACTTTGTCTACTGACACCCGGAGATTTCTAGCTGAGCAGGGTGCAGAAAAGCTTGAAGACATCTTAGAAAAGTCTGAGCGATATCACAATGCGCTGGCTGAACTATTACCCACAAAACGGAAACCGACAGAAGAGCATTTTCGAAAGAATAATCTAGACCAATCTTCTCATGCTTCTAATCAGAATAACCACAGAGAAACTGGACCTCAAAACCCCCCTCCTGAAAAGTCTAAGTTCTACAAAACCAAGTACCCCAGCAACCACAGTAAACAGTCTGATCAACCCGACCGCCCTTCATGGCAGCGAAGCCAGAAAGGACAAGGTGGCATAGGAAGAACTCCTGAGCACGGGACTAATGATCAGAGTGAGCACACCGAGCCTAAACGCATCGGATGCTTGCTGACAGTCTCGCAAGGCGGAATTATTGACAGTGATTCTCAACCTGTAGAGGGAGACACACCCTCTACGCGAGATACTGTTACATTGAACGGTTCTATAACTTTTTGCTTATTTGACACGGGGCTTTCTTATGATTGCATTGTTGCCAGACACCTGGTTAAACCCGGTCAAGAGACAGGAGAGACCGTCGAACTTTGTGGAGTCTAAGAGTGATGCACCTACAGCGCTTCCCATCGCACTGGTGGAGATCCACTCTGATTTTGTCAGAGGCGAGATCAAAGCGGCTGTTATGGATGACCCCATCTACCCAGTCATACTTGGCGGGAGATACGTGTTTATTGGGAAACCGGAAGAGCGGATTGTGGCAGCAGTAACTACAAGAGGGAAAACCAAGAAGGAACGGGAGCCTGCGCCTAATTTGTTACCTATGGAACTTAAAGAAGCGCAACAAAAGGACCCTACTTTGGCACCCTGCTTTAGGAAACTGCCCATGGCTAAGGAACCCAGACAGCACGGGGAAATTTTTTCTAAGGATGGCGTACTTTATCGCAGAACGGGCAAGCCTGACCAAGGTAACAACCAGCTCCTAGTACCGAAACAGTACAGAAGCCAAATCCTAGAAATGGGGCACTCTCCTCCCTTCAGCGGACATATGGGACAGAACGCCACAAACCAACGGATAACCACTCATTATTGGTGGCCAGGAGTAAATACTGAGATTATCAGGAATGTCAAATCCTGTGCACAGTGCACACGTGTGCCACCCAAGCAACGGGCACCCCCAGTCTCTTTGGGTGAAATGCCAATAGTGGGAACACCATTCGAACGGGTTGTGATCGACATTTTAGGACCATTAGAAAGGACTAAAAGAAGGAACAGGTTTATCCTGACCTTAGTCGACACATGCACTTTATGGGCAGAAGCTATACCGCTAACATGCGCAGATGCCAAGCATGTCGCAGAAGCCCTCGTGCAGATTTTCACTCGGCTGGGATTCCCTCAGCAAGTGTTGACGGATAACGGATCCCCATACCGAAACCTGTTGATGGATGAGATCGTGAAGATCTTGAGGACCCAACACATCTACACAAAGCCTTATACTCAGGCCGAAATGTGCTCGTGGAACGTGTTAATGGAAACCTCAACATGATGTTAAGTAAACTGGCACAAGTGAAACCTGAAGATTGGGATCTTTGTATTCCTGCAGCTTTATTTGGCTACATAGAATCTCCTCATACTTCCACAGGATTTCCGCCAGCTACGCTTTTATTCGTCAGACCTATTAAGGGGCCGCTTGAAGCCTTACGTTGGTCGCTGACAGACCAGAAGGCAGATGAGACAGTTGTCTCAGCCAGTAAATACGTATCGGATTTAAAGGAAAGGTTGAAACTAGGATGGGACCTAGCAACGACTAACTTTAAGCGAGCACGCACAAAGCACGCTAACCGACACAGGAAAGTCGCGAAAGAGAGAGAACTGGAAGCAGGATAGAAAGTTTTGGTGTTACTCACTACCGGAAACAACCAACTGAGGATCGGATGGCAAGGGCCGTTTACCGTCCTGAAAAAGATTTCTAAGGCTAACTACCAGATCTCTATTCAAGGAAAGGAAAAGGTTTTCCATTTAAATCTGTTAAAGAGATACTTGGAAAGACCGGTGCCGACCACCGAACATCTCCTGACGATCGCCAAAATTGACGAAGATGACGATAGTGGAAGGGAAATTCCACTGCACACACACGAAATCTTTCAAAAATGTCAAAAGCGGCGACGCTCTTTCAAGCGCGCATGGGAGACATTCCAGAGAAAGGAAACTTTGGGAGTAGACTTGAGTAGGAATTGGAGAGAGATGGAGGGGGAGATGAGAGGGAAGAAGACAGACACCCTGAAGCTATGGATGTAGGAAATTTATTTCCATAACGTAAACATGGAGTGAGACGTTCTGTCACAGAGATCTATAAATTTGCTATATTCTCTTCTTTTTTTTCTACCCGTGTCCTCTATTTTATTATCACTCTTTATCCTTTTCCTGTGTTTTTCGCATTCGTACGTTTGCGACTATAAACATTATTATTTTCCCATTCAAACTTTCGCCTGGTTTCGGTTTCTCATTTAGAAACGCAGTAGATTACCTAACGTGTCAGTCCCTTGCACGAGATAATTTTAGGTGGGATTTCAGTCTATCAGACATGATGAGCAGACAAAGACGCACTGGTGGCAGTTACGGCATGCGTCTAAGCTAACGTAGGTGTTAGGAAAGGGGAGAGATCGGGTTTTTGGAAATAGTAGGAGCAGTTGTCTGGTTTAAGATATTAACCAGAGTTTGAAACTTGATTTCACTCATTCTCTATTTGCAGTAGACGTGGTCACTTCGTTCTAGATACTTAAACTTATAAGTGAAATCTCTTAGTTTCGTTGTGATACCGTAGTTCTGTGTTGAGGTAAATATTACATTAAGTATCTAACAATTTGTGAGTGATTAAGTGTTTAATCGCCTATTTTTCACTAGTTCTTTTGTGCAGAGTGAATTAAAAATAAGTCTGCTATATTCTCTAGTCGACGGGTTACAGTGGTAAAACAGAATAAATTATAATTTCTAGCTTAAAATCATGTAGCTATAATGAATTTAATTTAACTGCTAAATAATCAGACGAGAATAATTTTTCTAAACTAACTTATAAATACTAGATGCCTCAAGAGTGTTGACGGAATACGTATGTATTCCTAATTCATGATGATTGATTTTTATATATAACTTATTTCACGGGAAAGTTTAAACGTCAAGTCAAGCTCTACGCTTGCAGTTCTAATGTAAGTTATATCGAGTACATAGTATGTAAAATATTTCATATGTGTTTTTTTCTGTATTCAGTGAATACTGGGGTAACCCAACTTTGCCGGCGTTTTGTACAGAGACATACCTGTGAGAAACATAAACATTTTATATCTTTAACCACGTATGTTTTCAAGTAACACCTGTCTGACAGGGCGTGTGCCTTCAAGAGATAGACAGAATACCAAATCCCACTAATGGTTTTTTTTTTGAAAGATGTTGCGTGATAAATTCTCGCAACATCGTTTTATTTCAATATCTATTTTATAACGCAAGGGCAACAACTGCTTGAAATTTATTGTCACTTTTCTCGGTAAGCATTTGTCTTCTCGCGTTGGTATCGAATGCAGTTAAGTTTGAGCTGTGGTCATTTTGCGCTGGACTGCGCATGACTTGTCTTGCTTCTTGGTCGATCGGTTTCCGCCCACCACTAGTGGAGTGAGCGATTTGGAATGGCGAAAGAGATGCCTCGTTGAAGAGGGGATCTCCGCTATTTTTTGTTCTGTCAGGGATGTGTAGTCCTCTTATGGATATTTCGTTTATTCGGGATAATACCTCTAGTGTATTTGCACATGCCGGGAGGCGTGATATTTCTGTATTTCTTGAAAGCAAGGTAAATTGACTTTTTCATTAACTCTATCGATTTTTGGTCGTGAACGATTTCTGGTTCATAGCCTGTCTTCGAAAGTCGTCGTCACGAGATGTTTTCCTAGCTCACATGTCGCTGCATTGTACTGCATCGGTTGATGCAGGTACCAAGGACCATTACTTGCTACTTTGTTAAATGAACTAGGTTCGGAAAACCTTTATTATCTAGAGGATATTTTTGAGGACATTATTTATACTTCGGCAGACGTGTCTGTCTTGCTGAAGTCAAACTAAGGAGAGTGAACTGATCTCATACATCTGGTTATCTCCTGGCTGTTATAGAAAGGGATGGAGTTTTCCACCTGACTACATTTACAGCACTATGAAATATAACATGCATCTGACTCATCATTGTAATGCTGTCTACCGTCTATTGCTGTATTGAATGTTGCTGTGATAATGACTGTTTGATGTGTCTACATATTCGCGTAACCATTTTGTCACTGTGGCGTCCACAATAAATAATGAAGAAAAACGTCAACGGCTGTTTCAAAAATCATTGACTTTATACGTCGTGAGTTTACTGACGTCCTATGTGGATTGCCCTGTTATTTTTGTATGAACATTGTTTTGACTGAACACATCTGCACACTACACAAAACCAGACATGCGGATACCATCCATCATCATATGGCATCACGCATCATTTGGTGGCCATAAGCTGGTTTGATTCTGGTACCAGCAAACACGGGGTCCCTTACCCACTTCATTTTCAACAAGAATTCATCAGCATCCTTCAAGAAATTAACATTCTTCAATACAGTCAACATCTTCAAAATTTTCAAAGTACTCGGCGTTGCCCGGTAAAAGTCAAAATTTCAACTTTTTGACGGAAACAAGAATTTGACAGTACCCGGCGTTGTTACGTGTTGCCGGATAACTCGGACTGCTGTTATCTTTTACGCAAGTCAAGCAAGTTGCTGCTGTCAAGGTTCCAGTGCAGTCGTTTTTGTGAAGGTCAAGTGCCGGTTGAAACGGGTTGTTTTCTGAAGAAGGCCAAGTACCGATTTCCATCAACTTACTTTTGGATTAGAAGGTCAAGTGCCGAAACAACTCAACACACAGTATTTCAGAAGCTCTTGTACCATCGTGTTAGCAGTGGAAGCAGTTCAGATGTGCCATCATCGTTGGAGCTTCGCTCTTTAGGACGTTGATTGACATCCGTTTTTCTGCTGTTCTACGATTGGAAGCCTATAAGTTAAGTGGCCTGTTTGTATGTAAACTGTGCCCTTATACTTCTGCTGAGTCTTCTGTGTATCATCTCATTCTATATGTTATATGTTTATATGTTATGCGTATATTTATATGTTTATATTTCAGCGGGTTCTCGGTTGGGTGGTGTCTCCGTTAGATTATGCCACGTCATAGAGGTCGTCTATTGTGAGCGTTTTCTGTAAGGTTTGCAAATTTCCAATACTGGAATTTGCAAAGCGACTTCTGTTGCTATTTATGTTAGCTGTGATGACATGTTTTAATATTGTTTTCGTTATTATTTCGCATTCTTTAGTTTTGTTTTGATTTGTTTGTATTTGTTAGCCTACTCTTGTCTATAATTTAGTTTCATACAACATTTTTGTTTATACACTGTGGTGTCATGTATTTTGTTTAATTCTATCGCAGATATCGTCACATTTTTTGTGATATTTCATTAATTTCTGCTTTATTTTTAGTTGATTTCTGCGAACGTTTTTGTATTGTTGCTGATCTTTGTTATTGTTTACATTGTTATTGTTTACATTGTTTGTATTGTTTACATTTTCAATGTTTACATTCTGCATGTGTTTACATAGTCATTGTTTACAGTTATAGTAATTAGTTAATGGGCTATGCTAATGCACTGTTACTACTACACTGATGATAAATGAATGATGAATAGTGTCGTGCACTATTGAATGAGAAGTGCACTTATGATCAAGAATTGAGTGCTGATATTTCATATACAAGTTCTTTGATTGGAGACTTGTTTCCCACAGAGACTGGGATAATATAATGTGATGTGAATATACAAGTGCTTAATTAAGACTTGTTACACTTAGGTTTGAAATAAATTAGTTAATTATTTCAGGTTTTGGACTCATATGTTAGACAACATGTCTACATTTGAGCACTTTATTGAGCAGGGTAAATTGCTTGGGAAGACTGGTGATAAGTTAGAAGAATTTGCAACTGCTCGATATGATAAAGCAATGGAAGCTGAACAAAAGAAACTGCAGATGGAAGCTGAACAAAAGAAACTGCAGATGCAGGTGGATGAAAAGAGATTCCAAATGGAAATGGAAAAACAAAAAAGGGAATCAGAAGCTGAGGAAAGAAAACTCCAGCTACAGCTAGAAGCTGAAAGACTTCAAAAAGAGGCTGAAAATAAAAGACTTGAAAAAGAAGCTGAAAATGAAAGACTTCAAATAGAGGCTCAGGCTGAGGAAAGAAGATTACAGAGAGAGTCTGATGAGAGGAAAGAGAAAGCAAAAATGGAACATGAAGAAAAGGTCTTAGCTTTAGAGTTGGAAAAATTGAAATTGACAAGCATGAGTAATGGTAATGATTCAAACAAGGGTTCATCTTCTGGTAAGGCTAATAATGATACTTTTAAGATTAAGTTACCAACATTTAGTCCTTCCAGCGATGACATAATGTTCTATCTGGACAGATTTGAACAAGCATGTACAGCTCATAACATAGACAAAGCAAAATATGTTTATCAGTTATCAGGGATACTGACAGGTAAAGCTCTAAGTATATTAAATATGGTGGATGAACCTGACAAGAACAATTATGAGGTTGTCAGGGCCGCTTTGTTAAAGAAATATCAGCTTAACGAAGACGGCTATCGTCTACAATTTAAAAACATGTTACCTGAAAATGGAGTTGAATTCTCCGAGTTTATTGCAAGAATACGCATTACTTTCTCACGATGGGTTGAACTATCTAAGACGGAAAAAACTTATGAAGGACTTATGGACTTAATACTTAGAGACAAAGTCATGTCGTCTGTCAATGAGTCTTTCCTTGCTTTCCTTCATGAACGTAAACCTAAAACAATAAAAGAAATGGAAGATTTCTGTTGCCAATACGTAACTGCGCACCCACACATAACCATGGGTAACTCTAAGGTGAAAGAAGGTTTACCAGTTGCTGCGGCAGCTCCGTATGGCCAAAACTTTGCTCGTAGATTCCAACAAAATTTTGATAGAAAGAGTAGCGGTAATTTCTGTCAAAATCATGGAAATCAATTTCATGGTGATTCTTCTTCGAAGAATTGGAGACAACCTGATAGTACTCGTTACTATCACCCTAATAATTATAGGCATTTCAAAAGGGATATGGTAATAGAGGTTATTCCTGCCGAAGACCTCAGAACCAAACAAATAGATGTTCGCATCAATGTGAACATGATAGTAATCGTGGAAACTGGAATTCGAACCAGGATAACAATTACAATAGAGACAATAATAACTGCAGAGATAATAATAACTTTGATAACTTCAGAGGTAATAATAGTCGGGGTAGATCTCAACACACAAAAAAGAGATATCAGCAGGCTAATGCTGTACAACAGGAAACTGAGGGAGCCTGTAATCATGTTGTTGATAGTAAAAACTTTGACGCTGTCACTGGTTCTGCTTTTGACTTTGAGAGAGCAAACAAATGCCCCCAATGCAGTACTTTATTCGAACCGGGTACCATAACTACTTTGAGTTGTGGTCACCCACTTCCCGCTCTTCCTGCTGCTGTTGCGCATGACGGGAGGGGTTCTTTAATCCTACATAAGGGTCTTGTTAATGATACTCCGGTCTCACTACTTTTCGATTCCGGATGCACCACTATTGGTGTTAGACAATCGCTTGTAGATCCATCTTGTGCTACAGGAAGGGTTATTAAATGTGTCACATTTGGCGGCACTCTAGAAAAATATCCTACTGCTGTAATTCGCATTGCCACTCCTTTCTTTACTGGAGATGTGCATGCTTGTCTCTTACCTAATCCTATTGCGGACCTTATTATTGGTCGTATTCACGGAGTTAGGGAGTGTACCCCACAGCAGATTGCTGCTTGGGAAGATAATAACATGCAAGCTACAAATGCAGTAGTTACAAGAGCACAAGCTCTACAAACACCCGAAACTTCACTGAATAGTGATAATGAAGTTGATAGCCAAGATAGTCACTTAGTAATCACTCGTGACTCTTTCATAAAATTGCAAGAAGAAGATCCTTCTTTAAAAAAATTCTTCGTTCTTGCGAAGAAAGGTGATCCGAATCAGGATACAAATAGAAAAATCTTGGATTGCAATGAGAAACGGCGTACTTGTACGTATGGTACAAGATTCGACTACGTCGGCACATTCGCAAATTCTTGTTCCCAAGAGCATGAGAGTCCAAATATTACAACATGCTCATGACTCGCAATGTGCTGGACATATGGGTTTTGCCCGTACGAAGTCGAGAGTCCTTGCGGCTTTCTTTTGGCCTTTTGTCAATAAGGACATTCGTATTTACTGCCGATCATGCAAGGTATGTCAGGAGGTCAAATCTAGAGGACCACGACATGCTGCGCCTATCCAGGCTGCTGACATTCCTATTCGGCCGTTTCAGAAAATGGCCATAGATATTATTGGCCCTTTTAAGGTCAAGTCGGCCAGAGGACATCAGTTTATCCTTACATGTGTCGATATGTGCACACGTTGGCCAGAGGCTATTCCTCTTAAGAGCATATCTACTACAGATATCGCAGATGCTCTTTGGTTGATATTTTCTCGCTTGGGGTTCCCCAGAGAAATATTGTCAGACCATGGCACTCAACTCATATCTGACACTATGTCACAGGTAATGTCTACCTTACATATTGAACGATCTCTCAGTAGTATCTACCATCCTATGTCTAATGGGTTAGTTGAGCGTCTGAATAGAACGCTCAAGACTTTGCTTGGTAAGATAACTGAAGATCATCCTCAAGATTGGGACAGGGTTTTACCCGCGGCTCTCTTTGCCTATAGAGAAGTCCCTAATGAACACACAGGATTTTCTCCCTTCGAACTTGTCTTTGGCGCGCGTCCACGCGGCCCTATGTCTTTATTACACGATCTCATCACTGCCGATGATATTAGCGATGAAACTCAATCCTCATATGAGTATGTCATTGCTCTTAGACAAAAGATCATTGAGGCATGTAAGCTAGCAACTGCTTCATCAGAAATTGCTAAAGAGAAGGCAAGGCAGTTTGCTAACAAGAATAGATGTCTACGACAACTTTGTCCAGGTGACAAAGCATTCGTCCTACTCCCCAGTAGGGAAAATAGACTTCTTATTGCATGGAAAGGTCCGTATGCAATAGTCTCTCGGATTTCCGATGTTGACTATGTGGTCGATATTGATGGAAAGCATAAAACTTTCCACATAAACATGCTTTCGGAATTTCACGAACGTCCGGACTATTTGCTGCCTATTTTCCAGGCAACGGATGATGCTCCTGCACCTCACGGTCATTATTCATCCCTGTCTGTCATTCAGGATGAGGAAGCTACCTTCTCTGATGTCAACCTTCCCCTTCCAGTGGTTCCATTACATTCCACGGAATCTTGGAAAAACGTTTCTGTTTCTCCTAATCTTTCTGGTGACGAACATCGACAAGTCTCGTCGATGTTACAAACATTTCAGGATGTTCTCACTGACATTCCTGGACACACAGATGTCATAGAACATGACATAATTCTTACCGACAATAATCCAATTAGGGTTAGGCCGTATCCTATTCCTATACACTTTCAGTCGCAAGTGGAAAAGGAATTGGATGAAATGATTCAATTAAATATAATTGAACCATCGACTTCACCATATTCTTCTTCCATGGTTATTGTCCGGAAGAAGGATAAGAACATACGAATTTGCGTTGATTATCGCAAATTGAATCAGGTCACAAAGTTCGACGCTGAACCGATGCCTTTGTTAGAAGATCTACTGATTAGACTTTCTAATTCTAGATTCTTCACTAAACTTGACTTGTCTAAAGGTTATTGGCAAGTGCCTTTAGCAGAGCATGCCAAACCTCTTACTGCTTTTTCTACACCTAGGGGTCTATTTCAATGGAATGTTATGCCTTTTGGTCTCATGAACGCCCCTGCCACTTTCGTTCGCATGATGCGTCGAATTCTGTCACATCGTTCGGATGTCATCGCATACTTAGATGACATCTGTCTCTTCAGTGATACCTGGGAAGATCACTATTTAGGGTTATATGACTTACTGTCCACTCTACGTGAGAATAATTTGACAGCAAAACCTTCTAAAGCTTTTGTTTGTTTTGGTGAAATCTCTTTCCTGGTCATCGTGTTGGTCATGGTCTCTTGAAGACAGAAGACCACAATACTTCCAAAATACTGAACATCTCTGTTCCTAAAACGAAGAAACAAGTTAGGAGTCTCTTAGGTTTAATTCAATTTTATGGGAGATTTATTCCAAATTTATCTTCGATCATGGCACCTCTATCAACATTGTTGAAGAAAGGTTCGCCTAATCTGGTCCGTTGGTCTGGAGAATGCCAATCTTCACTAGACCAAATCAAGAATATATTTTCTTCTCCTCCCATCTTAAGATTACCTACTCTTGATAGGACTTTTGTTCTTCGGAGTGATGCTTCATCCACTGGATTGGAGCAGCACTGATGCAAGAATATGCAAATACTCTGCATCCTGTTATGTACATTTCTAGAAAACTAAATGCGGCAGAGAGGAACTACTCGGTTTTAGACCGTGAGTTGTTAGCGATGGTTTGGTCAATTCTAAAGCTACAAAGATTCCTCCTGGGCGCACATTTCATTCTAGAGACTGATCAGAAAGCTCTTACAGCTATTCAGACTAAGAATTTGAAGAGTTCGAGATCCACTCGATATGCTATAGCTCTTCAACCTTTTCACTTCACGGTACGAGCTATCCGTGGTGCGGATAATGTGATGGCTGACATTTTGTCTAGATGCCCACATGACTCCAACTAATACTTCTGTCCTATATTTCCATATATTACAGAGTCATAACACACCTATATTTCTACAATAGATTAGCACATCTGTACTTACTTTATATGTACACACTATCGTGCTTTGTTGTCATCTTCTTCTGTTCGTTTTTTTAAGATGATAGAGGAGGACTGAGTAGTTAATATAAGGGCCGTTAGTTTACTAAACAGCCACAATTATTAATAATGTATTGTACCTTATGAAGCATATTAGTTATTAATTAGCATTATATTGCTTGTACTTTCTCAGAATGTCATTGTTGAGCTGAGGACTTACCTTACTAGTATCAAGCATGACGAGTTCTAGATTGTGTACTTACCCTCGGAATACCAGAGCATATGTCCTGGATCGTCATGTAGTTTAACTTTACTATGTACTTATGTCATTACATGTCAAAGAATGTACTATTTAAATTTTCCTATCAGATTTGTACATCCATTTTAAAGACAATATTAGAGTATGCTGTTTAATGATGATTATAGTAACTTGCATACGTATATTGTGTTTACATGCTAACGTGATGTGTGTTGGTGACACCTCCCCGATGTGAATATTTTTTGAGACATATTTATTTTTCTGTTGAGGTATATCCTCACCAGACACTCTATAATTAGCCTATTGTTTGGCAATTTAGTTAATTATCAGCGCATAATTCGTGCGTTTTGAGCCGCTTATCGCATGCTCTTTGATATTGAAAAAAAAAATATGTTCCACATTTTTTTTTATCGGGAGGAGGTGGTGATATGTTGCGTGATAAATTCTCGCAACATCGTTTTATTTCAATATCTATTTTATAACGCAAGGGCAACAACTGCTTGAAATTTATTGTCACTTTTCTCGGTAAGCATTTGTCTTCTCGCGTTGGTATCGAATGCAGTTAAGTTTGAGCTGTGGTCATTTTGCGCTGGACTGCGCATGACTTGTCTTGCTTCTTGGTCGATCGGTTTCCGCCCACCACTAGTGGAGTGAGCGATTTGGAATGGCGAAAGAGATGCCTCGTTGAAGAGGGGATCTCCGCTATTTTTTGTTCTGTCAGGGATGTGTAGTCCTCTTATGGATATTTCGTTTATTCGGGATAATACCTCTAGTGTATTTGCACATGCCGGGAGGCGTGATATTTCTGTATTTCTTGAAAGCAAGGTAAATTGACTTTTTCATTAACTCTATCGATTTTTGGTCGTGAACGATTTCTGGTTCATAGCCTGTCTTCGAAAGTCGTCGTCACGAGATGTTTTCCTAGCTCACATGTCGCTGCATTGTACTGCATCGGTTGATGCAGGTACCAAGGACCATTACTTGCTACTTTGTTAAATGAACTAGGTTCGGAAAACCTTTATTATCTAGAGGATATTTTTGAGGACATTATTTATACTTCGGCAGACGTGTCTGTCTTGCTGAAGTCAAACTAAGGAGAGTGAACTGATCTCATACATCTGGTTATCTCCTGGCTGTTATAGAAAGGGATGGAGTTTTCCACCTGACTACATTTACAGCACTATGAAATATAACATGCATCTGACTCATCATTGTAATGCTGTCTACCGTCTATTGCTGTATTGAATGTTGCTGTGATAATGACTGTTTGATGTGTCTACATATTCGCGTAACCATTTTGTCACTGTGGCGTCCACAATAAATAATGAAGAAAAACGTCAACGGCTGTTTCAAGAATCATTGACTTTATACGTCGTGAGTTTACTGACGTCCTATGTGGATTGCCCTGTTATTTTTGTATGAACATTGTTTTGACTGAACACATCTGCACACTACACAAAACCAGACATGCGGATACCATCCATCATCATATGGCATCACGCATCAAAAGAATAAATGCTATACTGGGCCTTTGAGTCAGATCATATTTCTTCACAAACTCTAATGTACATGCTGCCTTGTGGCGAGAAATAATTACAGAAAAAACATTAACTTTTCCGACATTATTTGACCAAGTGTGTGGCGAACCAAGATTATCTGTTGAGAGAAGTTGTCCACCGGTCATCTTCCTAATTAAGGGAAACCTCGTGTTCTGACACTGTGTGCCCGCTGAAACCCTAACTCTTACCTCGTGTATAAGTGACATTAACTTAAAATCTGAAAAGAAAGAACGATCGCCTGAAGAGGACGCTCCCCGGACACGGTGAATGAAACCAATATCTGCAGAACTGGGTATCCACTTCATCCACAGATAGACAGATTAAACGAAGTGTACACTAAGGCTTGCGCCAGACGTCAAACAACCGCACGATTGTAGGTAAGGTTGTGTGAGTCAGGGCCCTGATGAAAGAACCGAGTGAAAGTAGACTGAAGGATGTTCTTCGTTTGATTCACTCACTTTGTAACTTTCCTTATGCAAGATTTTGTTGCTAAACTATATTTTTCCTTAGAATAGATACTACTATCAATGTCAGTTCATACCTTCAAAAGGGGAAAATATTAGACCCAAATCATATGTACGAGGGGCGTTCAAAAAGTAATGCACCACATCGTTTTTCTCAGCTAATAATGAAGATAGAAGCATGAAATTTTGCACACTTCAAATATGGCATGTGTCAATTGTGTGCACCAAATTGCACCGCAACCGGCCAAATAATACGGCTGCCCTAAACCGTTGAAATGAAGCGTGTTAGCAACTTGCGTTATGACCAGCGAATTGTGATAGAATTTATCGTTGCAGAGAAGGAAACTGTTGTGAACATTCACAAGCGTCTATGTGATGTGTATGGAAGTTTTGCAGTCGACAGGAGTACAGTCAGTCTCTGGGTTCAGAGAATCAAAGAATCAGGAAGTGGAGATACGGAGCTGCTTGATCGGCCGCGCTGTGGACGTCCTGCCACAGCCACCAACGCAGAAATGTTGAAATGCGCTGAGGGTATTATTCTTACTGATAGGCGAATCACTACTCAACAATTGGCCTTACAGCTGTCAGCCAGCATTGGTAGTGCAAATGCAGTTATAAAAACTCTCGGATTTTCTAAGGTTTGCGCAAGATGGGTTCCTCGAAGTCTGACAAATGACCACCGATTGCAATGGAAAGCAATTTCTTCTGAATTGTTGGAGCGTTTCAATGCTGATGGAGAGAACTTTTTGGCTAAGATCGTTACAGGTGACGAAACCTGGGCACATCATTTTGAACCTGAGACAAAAAGACAGTCAATGGAGTGGCATCATCCGTAATCACCACGAAGAAAGAAATTCAAGACAATTCCTTCAGCTGGAAAGATCATGATCACTGTCTTTTGGGACATTGAAGGTGTGATTCTTGTGGACGTTATGCCAAGAGGAGAAACAATCAATTCGCAAGCTTACATTAAGACATTGAAAAAACTCAATCAACGTTTTCGCAGAGTTCGGCCGCACAAGAATCCAGCAGACCTGCTTCTCCTTCACGACAATGCGCGACCTCACACAAGTCTGGCAACACGGGAAGCAATCACCAAATTGGGTTGGACTGTACTACCCCATCCACCCTATAGTCCCGATTTGGCACCCTCTGATTTTCATCTATTTGGTCCACTTAAAGATGCACTCCGTGGGACAAGGTTTGAAGATGATGAAGGAGTGATTCATGCAGCGAAGAAATGGCTACATGATCAAGACAAAATCTGGTACGGGCTAGGAATACATGCACTTGTTTTGCGCTGGAATAAAGCCGTACAAGTTGATGGGGATTATGTTGAATAATACCGATGTTTACATGACATATCCATGTATATTGTGCATAAATTTCATGCTTTTTAAATAAACAGCTCCTGAGAAAAACGATGTGGTGCATTACTTTCTGAACGCCCCTCGTATCTGTGACTCTTTGGGCTATCATCGTTCTCCTAACGCGACTGTGAACTAAACATCGAGGGAAGATCATAACTGTGGGTCTATCATTTCTTGTAGAAATTCTTTAATTTTTATGATTATTTGTATATGCTTTGATGTAATTTTATGTGTTGTGATGGGATTTTAGATGATAATTAAAACTGCCCTTAAACTTAATCAGCGTGTTGGTCAGCTCGTTCTAGAATATCTATATAATCATCTGTTTTAGCTTTCCCACGTCTGTACGTCTAACTGTCGTCTTGTATGTGCGTGCACGTGAGTGGATAGAATATATATATGTAATATATATATATGTGTTTAGACTGTCTGACTCCTCTAAATCTGTCGTAGAAGATAGGTGAAAGAGAGAAGATTTCTCGATTTCAGAGACAGCCTCTATCACAGTCTACCATCCCACTCGTGGAAATCTATTTCTACTATTATCTCTCACTGTGGCTATCACCCATTCTAATCTATTTAGAAGGGACCAACCCAAGTCTTAATTCTCCTATCAAAAATCTACGACAATGGAGAACTGAGGAGAGGCATGAAAGGGATGAAGGAGACATGGAAAGACCTTGAGCGGATGGCACGGGACAGGAAGACGTGTTGAAGGCCTATGCTCCTTGGGGAGCTAAAGTGTGAAGATGATGATGGTGATTTTTGAGTCATTAGGTCATTGGGTCATTAGGTCATTGGGTCATTAGGTCATTTGTTCATCGGATGCAGATGGATCGGATGTGAAGACTCTTAGAAGTAATCACATTCTTATTTTTGAGACAATTACCATGAATGTCATGCAAGAAGGAACATAAAAAAGAGTGAGTAGGGAGAAGCTAATTCTATGAAGCATGTAATATAATCATGTTCCAATGTTTACACAGAGTTGCGCCAAATCAGAGATTGTGAAACCAAAGTTTCTGAATCATCGGTAAGAGTCGACCAAACTGTTAACGGACAAATTGAATTTCTCCCAATACGTGCCAAAAAATGATGAGATTAGAGTAAATGGGAAACAAATCACGGAAAAAAATCGTTCTAATGTTGTAATAAAGGGCCTTGTCAGTGCCACGTCTGGGGAAAAACATTTCTGCCAGGAATACGTGGCTTGTATATCACAAAGGGGACCCAAAGACGCAGTAATAGAGAATGCAGTTAGCGACTCATAGCTAGACTGCTTGCGTCAGGGTCAGCGAACCAGAGCTGACCAAGACCCTACTCCACCTCCACGAGGGGGTCCTGGAAACAGGCTCCATCACTGCAGTCTGGCTGAGAGAGTAGGGATCGAAGAGGGAAGGCAAACCCGGTCCCAAAAAATGCCGTGCTGAAGTCGGATGTGCCGGCCGAAAGGAGCAGATATCGCAACTCCGCTGTAAACAGACACAACTCAACCAACGTCCTTTTCAGGACGAACGAAGAAGAAGAAGAAGTTTTTTACAATAACATCATTTTAAAATGCCACAAATCGTTTTAAAGAGAAGAACTGACTGCGTTTTTCGCCTAATAATAAGAAATGGAAGAATTGACAACTTACTTTCAAAATGTGTTGCAAGAAAAGAAAATTATAGCATATACAATAAAACCAGTTCATAGTTTAACAGGTTTTCGTCATGCAGGAAAACATGAAGTCTGCAATCTGTTTTTTTTTTCCTTGACACTCTAGAAATAAAAGCAGACTTTGTCTTTTTTGGACAATCAAGACTCAATCGCCTGGTGTTTGTCGTACAGATATCAACCACAAACTGTGAGCGACTCTTCGAAAGAGGCGGTAGAAAGCATTCCGACTTTAGTGTGCTGTCTACCTATACGTTGGCATATTTTCCTCTCATCATATAATTTCACACTTTAAAACCGATTGTTGTGACGAACGCGTACGAAACTCAAACACAGAAAATTCAGCCACTGGCGAGAAAACAGAATAAAAAGAGCACCTGAAAATGACTGACTTGCAAGAAAATACACACATTTCATATTAGCAAAGCTAATCTCAGATAGCGGCATCAATGCAGTTTATTTAGTTCTTCACTCAAGATTATTCTTGGCAGAGATGCGAATTCAAGAATGGTGCTTCAATTTCAAGGAGCCTCGTAGAAATGTAAGAAATTAAGTTCTACGGCTGATAGGATCCAGACCGTGTAAACTTCCTATCTTCCCAGACCTTCTATGAGGAGTACAATTTTTCCTCGTTTTGATGTGCCGTCACGGGTTGCCTCCCATTTGCTCTGCAGTAGTGGTCCAACAGTGGCCAAAGCTTAGAGTATCTAATGTGGGTCTTCAAACGTGTCTACCTTCGCACAAGATTACTCTTGGCTGCGAGAAAACGTCGGAACATGCTCTTTTGTGCAATCTCTCACACCTTCAGCACTCCGGCAGTATCCTTTCTTTTTCTTCATTTTTCTCACTCATCGCTTTTATTTGGCATAAATCAAACCTTTTCATTTGTATTTTCAATATTTTGCTCTATGATGGACATAGCATAGTGAATCTTCCCTATGACAGTAATTGCTACGGGAGTAATGAGAATCTTATTGTTTACCACTCCTCAGACGTATTTACGCTTCGCCGGGTTTGGTGACCCGGCCGTCGATAATATTTTATCGCATAATCTGTCTGACCATCTTTTCCAGCGAATGTGTTTTGATTATTCAAGCTACGTTGGGAAGGAGTGTTAAATATAACCAGATTTGTTTGTCTGGCGAAACACGATAACCAGTGCACGAGGCGGAACTTTTGATATAATCTCTTCTGGTCCTTGGTTAAAAAGTATTCATGAATTTATTACATTTTAGATAATATGAGCATACAAATGTGTTTGTGAGAGTGTATGCAAGGCATCAGATGTCCATATATGGTAATACGTGACCTTTGCAGGCACGCACCGTTTTTCACGTGGTACTATTTTGAAATATCACACCCTATCTGCATGATTTGAAATGATTGGTTCTTTCGATTAGATTCATAACATCACTGGAGGGAAAATAGGCTGACAGTTTCACAGTTTTATTTCTCTGTGATTTGCACTCTCGCCAAGACAAAATCAGACCTCGCCACAGTGAAAACTAGATTTATAATTCCTAATTGTTATCCGGACCTTTTAATGGAGAACCAGATAAGACTTATAAAGCACAGGAAATCTCTTTCTAATTTTAATAAGGAACACTGGAACTAGGAAATTGAAGAAACACGGAGTCAGAAGGGGCAATCTATTGAAAAATTAAAAGAAATCCCAGACACGTGTTGTAAGTGAACTATTCGTCTCTTTTATTCATCTGTGCGAGAAGTCTGTAGCCAGGATTGGCGTAAGTTGTGATTTACATTTCATATTTTATTACTAACATGTGAAGTAACATATATATGTATATATTACCATGTGAATTTTATTGGTGAAACTCGCTAGTGGATGTCGAAGTCATTTGAGGCTGGAAACCTCAGCGTATAGAATGATGATTCATGAACAACCACTGCACGGGCGGGTGATTGCTTTATTGATAGTTTCGTAAAGAGAACTCAAAGCATAAAGTGGTTCCAGGTTCCCTATGGAGCAGGGAGGTGAAGATGAAAGACATGATGTACATTCTAAGAATAAGACTTACATTATCAAAGCAGTGTAGATGTCCTGTGGTAAATGAGATTACTGGTGTTATTAATTAAGGGTAAACAGAGTGAGGTCAAGCTGTGTAAGTTCCCTGAGTCTAAATGTTGATGATGATGATTCTCAGAGTCCCTATCCGCCACCTCTCAGATCTCACTCTGTGTAAAATAGGCTCTGTGATGTTGTGTGGCTGAGTGTGTCTAGGGTAATATATTTAATATAAGAGCGAAATAAAATGTAAACAGAACTGTAACTCAATAATATTAAAGTGAGTAAGACTTTTGTTAAAGTTTAGGTAATTATTTTTACAATTTAATCTCCCTGTACCTCAATTTTATGGGACAGGGATTGTCAAACTCAATCGAATTTTTATTTACACTATTTAAAATAAATAAATTGGAACTCTGTCCATGTCTCTTATTTATATAAAAGAAAATCCTGAAGAAATCCACCCACTGTTCTGTTTACCGGCTTGTACTGATCACTGTTAATATGTTGGAAAGACTGTTGGGTTCATCACTTCAAGGTGATTAGATTACACTGGCTAACAAAAAAAAAAAATTTTTTTCTTTCTCTAACATTTCTATATTTTTCTGGTCAATTTTAATGCGCTGTTTTTAAATCTGCAAACCGTTTTTCTCTATCAGGTCGGGATCTTTAGAAATACGCAATTGAAGTTTTTTAACAACGCATACAGTATTACAACATCATTCGTACAAGAAGTATAACAGTTACGTAGGCTTGAATTTCTCTGCAGTCGACTTTCGTTGGTGAATGGCATGTGGTACATCGCGATGAAGCATCCAACAATAATCGGCAAGCATGGTCACATTCCACCGTCCTTGATAACGTGGCTCCATTACGGCGATATCTTGATGGAATCGTTCTCCATGTTCATCGCTGACTTCGCCAAGGTTGTCAGGGAAAAAGTCAAGATGCGAATTGAGCAAATGGATTTTGAGGGACATGTTACAGCCCATAATTCTGTATGCATCTATGCACTGCTTAACAGTATGCACATAGTCGACAGATTTGTGATTTCCCAGAAAGTTATCGACGATCGATTTGAATGCCATCCATGCGCGAAGTTCACTACCATGTAACAAGTTCTCGAATTGTTTGTCTGCAATAACTTTCCTAATCTGAGGTCCTACAAAGATACCTTCCTTTGTCTTTGCATCGCTAACATGCGGAAACTTTTCTCGAAGATAAGTGAAAGCTTTGCTCGTTTTATCTAACGCTTTTACGAAATTCTTCATGAGCCCCAACTTTATATGTAACGGTGTAATGATGCTGTCTTTGTTAACTAATGGCTCGTGTATTACATTTTTATGCCCGAGCTGCATACGATCCCTGATAGGCCACACCTTTCTTGCATAATGTTCCTGTCTGTTGCGGCTGTCCCATTCACATAGGAAGCAACAAAATTTAGTATACCCAGTCTGCATGCCCGTGAGAATTGCAATGACCTTTAGGTCTCCACAAATCTGCCATTGGTAGTCATTGTACTTTATTTTTGCCGAAAGTATAGCCATATTGTCATAAGTTTCTTTCATATGAACAGAGTAGGCGACTGGAATTGATGAAAATAAATTTCCGTTATGCAATAACACGGCTTTTAGACTAGTCTTGGAAGAATCGACGAAAAGTCGCCATTCGTTGACTATGTGCTCATGACCGAGCTGCACCATTAGACCGTTTACATCTTTGCAATAGCAAATGTCATCATCTATCTCAAAGTATTGAACAAGTTCTCTGTGTCTATGACGAAATTTAGATATCGGAGTATTGGGCGCAAAAAGATTCCATTCTTTGAGTCGCGAACCGAGTAATTCCGCTTGATAAGAGCGAGATCACGTATTAGATCTGAAAGTTCTGAATGGTTAATTAAGTGAACACTATCATTCACCGGTATATAATCCAAGTCAGAATTAGTTTCAAAAGCACGTAAACTATCACTTTCTGATGGTTCATTCACGTCTAACGGATATTGTTCTGGTGGAACTGGGATCGGACACGTGATTGGATCATGAGGCACTGGTTTTGAAATCGATTCAATATTTGGATAAACCACAGACTTTCTAGTTTTAAAAGTGAAACCATGGATATTTGTCAAGCAGAAGTAACAATCAGTAGCGTGATTTGTCGGTTCACGCCATATTACTGGCACTCCAAAAGGCATCGACTTATGCTTCGGCGATTTTCGTAACCAACCTGCCAATGTATTTGCACAAGTCGAACAAACTGCATTTGGCTTCCAAGATTTATTTGCATCATCAACTTTCGAATCGAAATAAAGTTCATATGCTTTCTTTAGTAATGGTGTAAAGTTTTTCTGGTGAACACGATCGGTAACATATTTGCACACGTAACAGAACAGATCAGCCGAATTTCTACAACTTCTAGAAGCCATATTTCGCTCAGAATTATTTCAAAATACAGTAACTATTTGAAAAATAGCGTAACATATGTCATGCATCTTTTAGCAGTATAAAAAGTAGAATTATTTTGCATTTTATTAATTTTTAATAAGTTATATAGTAAAAATGAAACGGAGCAAATAACGGTTTCCCAAAAAATATATTTATTCACAAATATCTTAAGAACCCGATGTGATAGAGATAAACGGATTTCAGTTTTGAAATCAGCGCAAGAAACTGGCCTAAGAACACTTATTCTTATATAAGAAAGAAAAATGTTTGTCAGTGTTATTATTCTGGTTATGGTTATTATGGTGGAACTTTATGATATCAATAATTTGTCAGTGCCTTTTCTAAAGGACTTAACTGGCATGGATTGAAGAAAACAGTTAGCCCATAGGTCCTCAGAATATACAAATGTGGGGCTCCTGGTCGAAGGTGTGGGGCTAGCTACAACTTGAAAGCTGAGCAATCACTTCCAGGATTTTCGTCCCTCACCAAGTTTCCTGCCACCAATAAGTATTCTGACATATAACCTGAAATGAGAGGAACATTCCCTCTCATATAACTCTCATCTATAATACTTCCACACATAACCACTGTAACAACTCACCTTGATCAGCTATGTGTGCTGATCATTACACCAGTCTTTATTTTTCATTGTTTAACATCACTGCTGTGTAAACATTCTTCTTCAGTGATAGTACAAAGCCCTGATTCCTCCTCCAAGAATTCTCTTCCATACAATAGATAGGGGTGTACAATATATAGCTTGTGATCCCTTTAATGATTCCCTTACAACATCTTATACAGGGTTTTTCGTTCATACTGAAACCTGTGGATAAATTCTTTCTACCATTCTCTACATGATTTTACATAATATTTAAACATTTATGGCACTGCAAAAGCCAATATCCCTTCTGGGTTACTGCATTGGCATGCGCAAAATTTGTAAGCAACTAGCAAATATGTTATGCCTTTCTTTCACTCCGAAAGACTGCATTCCTATTTTGGCTATCGTAACACAAATTGTGGCCTGCATGTTAATTAAATCAATACAAATACTTATTGTGCCTTACCCTCAAACAAGAATATCACATATCATAAGCTTGACTTTGGCAGTTAATGGGTTCTACCACTGCTTTAAGTGTCCAGACGGCGAAAGCTTTGGTCACACAGGCTCTCCCGCTGATGTCAGCTTTAGATAGTTTTAATTTCAAATGGCGGTTGTTGCCAGCGAAATGTTAATTTAATTGCCCCAAGCTACCCTACGCCTTAACCAATCAGAACGCGTGTCAAGAAATTTCTAGCTTTTCTCACGCAACTAAATTGAGCAGTTGATAAGTGTGTTTGTTCGTCTGTTTCAATTTTTATTTATACAATATCTTTGTTACTAATGGGTCAATTTTTAATATTAAAAGTGATTATTAAAAGGACAACTGTCCTCTATCTTCCTATATAGGTTTTCTTTACCCATTTATCCCCGTTTTCATCTTGGTAATTTTTTTCTAATTTATAGTGCTCTGTTCACTGAACTAAAATATTAATAAAATATATTTCTAAGGCCAGATAATTTATTATAAGAGAAAATTTTATGATATATATTAACCAATATTAGCGCTATCCTTCAAGACATCCCTGTTATTTGTAAATAAATAAATTATCTAAGTTTCTTTTCAAACGCACAAGTTAGGCTTGATTTCCATTGTAATCCACCTTCTCTCTCCCCTATAAAACGATGTAACAAGTTGGTTCGTCGCCAAGATTTACGGCTTTTGTCATAAATATTGGGAAGGGTCGAGCGTGTGCGTGTGTGTTTGGGGAAGGGATGGTGGGGTGGTATTTTTACGCTTAGCGTTAGAAAATTCAAATTCTTTATTTCAAATGTTAGCGGTTTGATTTTACGATGGCCTTGAGACCAAGGTCAACCATGGAATTTATTTATAGATTTTTAACTGTAATAGTGGAAAATT
>JAMPIV010013363.1:0-77500 GCA_024509875.1 Oreohelix idahoensis
GAAATCTGATTTCTATAACACAGCTTTCCTCGAGGATTTAGGATCAAATGATATGGACCTGTGTAACTAAAATATATATTAATTCACGTGAACAGTAAATCTGACTTTATTAATCTGACATCCTTGTTTACTATTTGAACAATTTAGGTGAAAATAATCCACAAGAAACCAGACTACACAAATGTTTCCAGCAAGATTGGATCAAAAGACAACATGGACTACAAGCCAGGTTGATTTTCTTGATTTATTCTAGAGCAACCAGTCAATCTTGTCCTCCCAGTAGATACCAAAGCATCATTTGGTAGATCTCTGGGTGGCGGAGGGGGTGAAAAGGAATTTTTAACCTAGATAAATTTTGGACTATACCTCTCCAACTGTCTCCCAGCTACTCTCGCCGCATTTCCAGTAAAAAACATGCAAGTTTTTTTTATTTGTGAACTGTATAAGATAAAAAGTGGTCTTTTCTTTGAAATGAAGGTAACTTTCGGTAAAATATTTAGTTTTTAATTTTTCACTGCTCTGATGATGAGACTGCCAGAAGCAGATCATGTGGCAAAGATAAAAGTTACATATAAGTTGGATTTATTCCAAATTCCAGATAATTTGAAACGTGAAGACAGACATGATTTTATCAAGGTAGATCTTTAGGTGAGAAGAGTGAGAAATAAAATTAAACCAGAAATCAGTGTTGAACAGTGTGGATTTTTAGAAGGTAAAGACAAACGATGCTATATATATTTTTTTTTTTAAATTAATGAAGATAAACAGAAATCCCGTTCAACCTCTGATGGGTTATAATTAGGATATATATTGTTTTCAATTCCAAATAATATGAACAACTGCCGACATGAGAAAGTGGCATCACATTTGAAAATAGGGATACTCACAATTGTGCTTAGGCCTATACATTAAATAGAAAAATAAAAAACAAACAAACAAAATCAAGAAGAAACTATGAACAAGAATAATATTAAAGTGGAGGGGTGTGAAGGCCTGGTGGTTCTAGTTATATAACGGACTTTACCAGATATTTAATTGACTTTCATCTGTTTAAAGTCACATGCATTGTAAGAACAGCATCCAACCTTCACATTCCCAGCCATTATATATTAACATGTGTTCGTGTTAAATATTGTTTGACTATATTATGCAGTTCCCTAGGTCTGTCTATTCTCAACACCTCCTCTATATTTATAGGTGAGTTGGATGCCTGCAAATAATCCAATATTGGTATTCTTATTTGGTCATACCTCTTACACTTTAGCAAGAAATGTTCTATATTATTGTCTTGAAGACATCCTGCACAGTAAGGTTCTTCTATTCTGAAATAGCCTTTTCCCAGCTGTAGTCTGAGAAGTTTCTTATTACTGGGAATTTTCAATTCCCTAGATATCTGACATTTTCTTGTTGGAGCCCTGAACATCTTATATGCATGTCTTCCTTTCAGATTTTTATCCCACTCTGCTTTCCATTCATCTGTTATTAAATCTTTAATTAAGCTCTTAATTTCTGATTTACTCATCCCTACATTTATTAGATTTTTATCAGATCTACCTTTCTTGGCTTCTTTATCTGCCTTTTCATTTCCTTCTATGCCAACATGTGAAGGTATCCAAGCAATTAATACTGAACATCCTCTGGAATATAAGTATGTAGTAGGCAGAAAAATCTCCTCTGCTATATCAGGTCTACTACATTCTCGTAAGTTTCTAAGTGCTTTAATTGTTGAAAGAGAGTCAGTTAAAACTGTTAATTTTTTGGGAGGGTTATTAGAGAATATTTCTAGTGCTTTTAGTATTGCCACCATCTCTGCAGTGAAAATGGATGTATTTTCCGTGATGCTATATTCTTTTGCCATTTTCCATATTGGAATATATTTTCCTATCCCCAATTTGCCATCCTCTCCCTTGGATCCATATGTGTACACAGTAATGCTGTCTTTTGATATTTGTTGTATATATTTATTGGCTGTGTTTTTAATATTTTCTATATTATTTGTTTTCTTAAGTATTTCTGCTAGGTGGTAGTCCGTGTCTGGTTTCTTGATCTCCCAGGGCGGAATCACTGGCTTGTATTCACAACTGTTATTAATTGATGTAATTAATGTACCCAGATGGACAATTTCCTCCATACACTTCCATCCTGTAGGGTATCTAGTGGTATTCATTGGCTTGACCTGAGTTGTTAGTTGGCATCTGGTAAAAGCTGTATGTGCTGGGTGAGACTTATCCAACATAACTCTGTTCATGTAATTTAGTCTTAACTCCTTTCTCCGTAATTCCAAGGTTATGATTCCTAAAGCCACCTCTATAGCTCCCATTGATGTTGATCTGATTGCACCTGCTATTGTACATAAAGCCTGATGCTGAATTCTGTCTAATTTAATCTTGTTACTGTGTGCAGCAGAGTCATATATTATACTTCCATAATCTATTTTTCCTCTAATAAAAGATTTATAAAAAGTGAGCATTGTCTTAGTGCTTGTACCCCATCCATTACCTTTCAAATATCTTAATAAGTTAGTCAATCCTCTGCAAGACTCCACTAGTTTATCTATGTGTTTATTCCAGTTCAGCTGTTGGTCCAATATCATTCCTAGATATCGAGTGGTTTGAACTGTTTTAATGTTTTGCCCTTGGATATTTATATCTATAATTTTATTTTTTACAACCCTACCTTTACTGAAGATCATTCCCAATGTTTTATTTGAATTCAGCTGAAAACCCCATTTTGTCATCCATTTACATACTTTATTTATTTGCTTCTGTAGATCCTTATATAATTTTGGCAGATGTCTCCCAGTCCTCCATATAGCAACATCATCTGCAAACTGTGACAATTTATTTGTTATATCATTGAATTCCTCACCTAAATCATTTACCATTATTGTAAAAATTGAAGGAGACATTACTGATCCTTGGGGTATTCCATTTTGTTGTTCATACAGTTCTGATCTATCATTGTTTACCTGAACAGTGAAATATCTATCTTGCAGAAAATTCTCTAAATAATTATACATTTTACCGGTTACTCCTATCTTCTTTATTTTAAAGAGAGCACCCTCTCTCCGGCATTCATCATAAGCCCTAGCTATATCTAAAAAATACTACCACAGTTTTTTCTTTCTTTTGAAATCCTGATTTTACTTCATGTTCCAATTTAATTATCTGATCCATAGTGCATCTGTTCTTCCTAAATCCTGACTGAGTTTGATTATATAAATTATTCTTTTCCAAATAAGACTTTAATTTTTTATTTACTATGGTTTCTAATATTTTACCTAGATGGGAAGTTAAAGAAATTGGCCTGTATGAACTGGCATCATGAGCATCTTTTTCTGGTTTTAGTATTGGAATAATTACTGCTGTTTTCCATGTTTTGGGAATTTTTCCTGTATTCCAAATTTTGTTAAAAAGGGATGTTATAATTTCTATGGTACTTTTTGGTATGTGTTTCAAGATTTCATAGCTCAAGATGTCATGCCCTGCTGATGTATTTGTTTTGTCCTTTATTGTATTTTCAACTTCTTCCATTGTAATATCTGCATTTAAATATGATAATTCTTCAGTATTATAAGGTACATCTTTACTGAGTTTTTTAAGAAGTGTTGCTCTTCTGTTGACTTCAGCCTGTCCTAGATTTTCCTTAGAACTAACTCTATGGTAGTACCTGGCCAGCACCTCTGCTTTCTGCCAGTCAGTCTCTGCCATTTCAGGTCTTTTTATGTGAGGTATTATCATATTTTTAGTTCTGCCTTTAATGGCTTTTAACTTATTCCACACATCTGTTGTAGAGTTAGTTGTAGGGTTTAGTGTTTGGCAGAAACTTCTCCAATGATTTTCTTTTGCCTTTAGTATTATTCTGTTTGATTCATTTCTTATGTTCTTATAAATATCTAAATTATCTTCAGATCTATGCTTTCTATATTCTTGTAGAGCTTGTTTTCGAATTTCTGTACATCTAACTGTTCACCATGGTACTGGGTTTTTGTTCTAATGTTCATTCTTCTTTGCTTCCTTAATGTGGTGTGGAATTATGTGTTCTGGCATATATGCATTTGGGATATGTTTAACAGCTTTTAGTAATATTTCTTGTGTGAGATTATCTGCAAATACATCTATATTTTCATTTTCTATATTATTCATTTTTATCTCTTCCATTTCTACCTGAAAAGCTACCCAATTAGCTTTATTATAGTAAAATTTCGGTTTTTCTACCAGTTTGTTAGGTTTGTAATTATCTTTTAGTGTTATTTCAATGGGTAAATGATCTGAATTTGTATCCCCAATAACTTCCCATTTTGCATTAGCAAGATTTGGTGTTACAATGCTTATATCAATAGCTGTGTCTTGCTGATTTGCACAAGGGTTAATTCTTGTTACTGATCCATCATTCAGTATTATTAGTTCATTGTTTTCAATGAAGTCCAACAGTAGTTTTCCTGATTTGTCTATTACATTGCCTCCCCAAGCTGTATGATGAGCATTGAAATCTCCCACTATGATAGTTCTGTTGTTTATTCTTTTATTCACGTCTGAGATATCTCTTTCGTTTATGTTTCCACTTGAACAGTAAAGGTTAACTATTTTAATTTCTTCTAGCTCAGTAGACACTGTTATAGTTATTCCTTCAAAATTTTCTGTTCTAAATGATTCCCAGTCAGTTATTACGTATGTTTTATTAACTAGAAATGCCACACCACCTCCTTTTTGAGTTTCGGTCCTATCATTTCGAAAGACTTTATATTCAGGGATGGTAAAATGTTGATTCGGATTAAGATTAGTCTCTTGAATGGCAAATATTACTTTAGATTGTTTAAACATGCCTATTAATGCTGGTACATTTTTTTTGGCACTTCTGCAATTCCACTGTATTATTCTAATGTTCTGTATGTCCATTATTTAATTGTTAAGTTTATTATAAATAGTGTTGTACTCTTTTACTCTGAGAAGTGTATAATATATTTATTTATTTTTTAACAACAAAGTCTCCTAGATTTTTGGTTTCTCTGTTAAAGTGAGTTTGTAGTTCACTTTGAAGATTCAGCATAAAGGCTTTCACAATGTTTGATACAGAATGAATAAGTTTTTGACAATCTGTCATTTTTTCATTCCACATTTCTTCTAGTTGTTTTTTATCTGTTCGCTTTTGCTCACTCATTATGAGTTGTCTTTCTGACTCAATCCTTTTCAGTAAATCTTCATTCTCTTCTTTGAGTTCTGCTAATTTAGCCACATCTTTAGCTACTTCATGCTGTATGTTTTTCATGTTTTTAAGATTTCTTCTGCCTTTCTCACTGTATCTTCTGTTATCGATGATTTGATTATTTCATTTTCTTCTGGTAGATTGCTATCTTTTGTCAGTATTTTTTGGACTTTATTTTTCTTTTGGGTTATTTCCACATTTCTGGTTCTGACTGTGATTTCTCTTGGTGTCGGAGTTGTATATGTAGCAACTGATGATTGATGTTGTTGTAGTGCTACTTTAAATGGTGTGTTAGTATTGACTGATTTTATTAGAGCAAGTTTTGTTTGTTGGTAATGTGGACATCCAAGGAAACGTGCCCTGTGGTTTCCTAGACAATTTGCACATTTTCTGTTTTTATTTCTTGTTCTGTAATCTTTATCATCTTCTACTAATTTGCAGTGATCATAAGTGTGGTCCCCTGCACAATATCGACATTTAGGCTTACTTATACATGTTCTTTTGGTGTGGCCAAATTTCTGGCAGTTTGAGCATTGAATTACTGGTGGTATGTAAGCTTCTGTTTTGATTGTAGTACTGCCACTGAAGAAATGTGATGGTATTTCTCGCCCTTCTAATGTAACTATTATTACAGTTGAAGTTCCTAATTGTTGTGATATCCTTTCCAGTTTAAGAATCCTATATTTTGGATTTTCTGTTTGTAGTCTAGTTCTTATTTCTTCCTCTGGAACTGTTACATGTATTCCTTTAATTACACATTTCCTGGTTTCTTTGACTAATTCAAGCCTAGCTTTAATGCTGTGTGCCAATTCTACTTGAAGAGGACTTACTTCAATTTGTTTTATTAAAGCTTTTGACTTCTCAGTCATGTTCATTGTGAGTATTATGCCAAAATTTGTTCTTTTTAATGTGTGTTATTGACCCTTTATCTATAACTGTTTCTAGTACATTGATGATCTTACTGTCTGGTAATGCTCTAATACTTACCACATTGCCATTGATTTGAAAAATCCTTAATCTTGGGAGGTTTTGTTCAACTTTATGAGTAGGCCTATTGATTTGTTGGTCTTTCATATTGTTCTCAACACCCTTATTCTTTGAATCAATGTTCAGATTATTGGTTTTCTCTATCATTTTACTCTGACATCTTCCTTTTTTCTTAATTGTTTCCTTTGAAGCTTGTATCTTCTGTCTTTCCTTTTCTCTATTCGTATTCCTGATTTTCCCTTGATCATCATTCTGTGAGTCAGCTTGTACTATTTCAGCCCATGATTTTCTGGAGATACTACCTGTTTTCAATCTTGTAAGAGCCGGCATGTCTTTTAGAATAATTGTCCTTACTTAACTTTAAATATAAAGTATAATATTTAGTAGTTTTGTAAGTAACGAAAATTTCAAATTCAAAAATGGCGCCGTTGACTTTCAAAACATGGAAAGTCGCGAATGCACAATCAAAGTAAATGGAACCGTTTTAAAACAAGTCAATAAATTCAAATACCTGGGAACATTAATAACAATGGCTGGAAGATGCATCTCAGAAGTGAAGAGCAGAATAGCTCTGGAAAAAATAGCTTTCTATAAAATGAAGAGTATTTTATGCAACAATTCTTTGTCAATGGAAGTAAGAAAGAGAGTCTTTCATTGTTATATAGAACCAATCCTGACATATGGGAGTGAGTCATGGACAATTAGTAAACAAATAGGGAAGACACTAGAGGCATCAGAGATTTGGTTTTACAGAAGAATGTTAAAAATACAATGGACAGCCAAACAGAGTAATGTGGATGTCCTGAAAGAGGCCAATGCACAAAGGAAACTTATTTCACAAGTTAGAAAGAAGCAGTCCACTTCTTTTGGGCATTCTATGAGGAAAGCTGTGATAAATCGTAACAACAGGTAAGATTAAAGGAAAAAGAGATAGAAGAACACAAAGAGAACAAATACTGGACAGTTTGACATCGTGACATGGAAAGAAGTCAACAGCAGAATTGATAAGTTGTACTGGAGACAGGAAGTTGTGGAGAGACATGATCTCCTACACCACTAGGCATGGTAATTGAAGAAGAAGTAGATCTTTAGGTAGTTAGACATGATTTTATCTAGGTAGATCTTTAGATAGCTGGCCATGATTTTGTGTAGGTAGATCTTTAGATAGTTTGATAAGATTTTATCTAGGTAGATAGTTAGATAGTTGGACATGAATTTATCTAGGCAGACCTTTAGATAGTTGGACATGATTTTATCTAAGAAGATCATTAGGCAGCTGAACATGATTTTATCTAGGTAGATCTTTAGAGAGCTCCATAGGATTTTTATCTCGGTAGATCTTTACATAGTTGGACACAATTTAATCTAAGTAGATCTTTTGACAGCTGGACAGGATTTTATCTAGGTAGATCTTTAGATAGTTGGACATTATTTTATCTAGATAGATCTTTAGATAGTTGGACATGATATTAGCAAGATAGATATTTAGACAGTTAGACATGATGATTTTATCTAGGTAGATCTTTAGAGAGGTAGACATGATTTTATCTATGTAACTCTTTAGAGAGGTAGACATGATTTTATCTAGGTAGATCTTTATAGAGGTAGACATGATTTTATCTAGGTAGATCTTTAGAGAGGTAGACATGATTTTATCTAGGTAGAACTTTAGAGAGGTAGACATGATTTTATCTAGGTAGATCTTTAGAGAGGTAGACATGATTTTATCTCGGTAGATCTTTATAGAGCTCAGTGTTTTGAAAGTAGACCCCTTCATTTCGTGGTTATTGGCCCTGGTTTTAGAGTAATAATTCTACCTTTATTATAAAATGAATTATAATTATAGTAATGATGAAGATAATGATGACAATAATTTTAATGGTGAAGATGATAATGTTGGTGAAGATTTCAGGATTGTTCAGCTGCCTCTGGACTCATAAATTCAAAACTAAAACTTCCAGCCCCTCCTGTGTCATCACTCTCGTCAAGGTCTTGAAAATCTTCAATTAACTCCATTTCATGTCTGTTCCATTTTCTTTTTCGATGTATTTTTTTTGTCTCCCTTTTATTTCTGTTATATAGACACTATATATTGCTCCTGATGGGAGTTTAGCTACATAGTGACTAAAAACAAAAGTAGATATAATATAGGTAGATAGAATTGTAGTGGGAGTTTCACAGATATAGAATGTTAAAAACAGCACATGGACTTATTGCTAACTACAATAATGAGGATGTACCTTATCTCAGAGAGGCCAAAGCACAATGAAAGTTTATTCCTACACAAGTTTGTTGGAAGCAATGCGACTTTACTGAGGCATGTTATAAGAAGAAGGAAGCAGGATGTATATCATGACAACAGTAAAGACAAGGAAAAAGAAAAGAGGATGACAAAGATACAAAAAAAATACTGGCACTCTCATTTTTGACAATCGTGGCATGGACAGAAGTCAACAAAAAATAGAAGTGATAAATAGTATTGTAGACTGGGAAGTTTTGGGAGAGACATCGATCTCCTCTGCCACCAGGCACGTTGGTAATGAAGAAGAAGATGAAAAAATGGAGTGTATGGTATAAATGAAAACAATGATAAAAATTAAAGAATGAAAAATTTCTGGAATGAACTGTGCATTTATGTTTTTTAGCTGTTGTAAAAAAAATTGTTCATTATTTTTGTCCAATAGGTGGCGGCCATGTCAGATTGAGAATAGGAAGTTAAAGGTTGAAGCCACGTCCAAAGTTGGGTCACTTGACAATGCGGCTCACAAATTCCACGAGAGGAGGAGACAAAAAGGTACAGTTGGGTTAAAAGTCATTAGGAAACCTTAACCACAAACTACCAGCTGACATTTTTTACTGTTGTCTGCCCTGTCACAAGTGGCTTTATTATCATAATTCCCAGTATGTGGAATTACAGAAAAATCCTTGCAGAAAGGTCCAGCTGCAGGATGTCTTTTTCTTCAAATCCCCTTTGTTCATAATTAGGGAGAAGCAGAATGGACGAATACAGCTTTCTCATAATCTTAGTTTCATTCATTACCTTCAATGAATATAGGCCTTCAACAAGCCTTGCTATCCTGACATACGTATATTCATATATAATACTTTTTGCAAACAATAAATATATGACTGTGCCTATAATTTCCTCCAGTATTGTGGCTCACAAAGGTTGCCTAGTTAGCCACCCCTGCAAGTTACCATTTGTTGATGCTTTGAATGATGCTTAGCTTGCAACTCAGACCATCATATATATACTTAACTCAAATGGTCATATAAAAATTGCTTACTTTTTGAACTCAGACCATCATATGTATTATGGGTTGGCTACTGTTTGATCATGACCTACCAGTATATAATAGGGGATCATTTCATAGATCTCTAGGTGTATGGAGGAACAAAGAATTTTTATCTTAGATTGAAGGTGTTATTACTGCATTGCCAGTAATGCATTCTACCTAGTTTACTGAAACACACTGTATTTGTGAACTGCATAATATGGGAAAGTGATTTTTCTTTGAAGTAAACATTTGGTGAAATATCATTTAGTTGAAATTGTTGACCAAATCTGTCACTAGCATCGCAGGAAGAAGATCACTCAACTCCCTTTAGCTCCCCAAGGAGCATAGGCCTTTAACAAACACATGCCAAGTCTTCCTGTCCTGTGCCATCTGCTCAAGTTCTTTCCATGTTTTCCTCATCATTTTCACCTCTGTTTCCAGTTCTCTTCTCCATGTGTTTCTTGGTCTACCTCTGCATCTCTTGCCCTGGGATTCCAGAACAAGGACTGCCTTGTAATGCTATCCACAGGTTTCTTCAATGTGTGTCCTATCCATCACCAGCGTCTTCTTCTCATCTCTTGTTCCACTGGCACTTGGCTAGTTCTTGTCATCAGTTCCACATTTGTAACTTTGTCATACCATTTCTTCTTCTGTGATCAGTTTTTTAGTTATTGCTCAGCAATCTAAGCACATCATGAGTTGCCTCCATGAATCCTGTTGTCAGCAGGAGGTCTTCGCAGGTGCCCCACAGTTTCTCTTCCATTTTCGTCTCCTGGGGCCAGGTTTGAGCTCTCAAGTCACCAAAGTGAGGACACATTTGCAGAAAGAGTCTGGTTGCAATTTTGGCATATGCACTGGTCAGTTGGGGAAAGTTTCAAGTACATTTTGGGAGGCGGCAAAAGTCTGTACTAACTGTAGTTCAGAAATAGGAAAATCCTAACAATCAATGGTTTTGCCCCTGTTTTTATTACCCCATTAAATGGGGTCTTAAAAAAAAACCAAAACACATTCTCTGGCTCCATGCTTTATTTTGTACTTTTTTTGAAAGAGTGTCTCTTTGTCTTCCCCCAAAAAACATCACCTTAAACTCTGTTTTTGAAACTAATATCACTTCTGGGTATCCTCCCTATTCTACACATGCACCCATTTATGAAAAGTCTGTAGCTTTTTTGTTATTGTTCTAATCATCAGAAAACAAAACAGACATGACTTGGACATCTCATGTTTCTAAAGTAATCCTACAGTTCCTGGGGTGCCAAAACCATTGATTACCATGCTCAGTTTTTCCACACACAAACCAATGTTATCAAAACAAACTAATACACATATTAGAATTGAAGTTGATCCATCATGTCTATTCGTTTTCAAAATTACCAAAATATATAATGCTTAATGTTTAACACCATAACAATTTTATACATGCTTAATTTGTAACTCAAACATTATCATATGGTATTTACTCCCCATAACCCATCAAACCACAACATCACACCAACCCCCCATTCTTTAAGTCTTCCTCACCCCCATTAACCATTATCACAACCCCCCCCAACCCCACCCACCCCCAAACAACCCCCACAAAAAAATCCCCCAAAACCCCAATCAACACCCCCCCCACCCCCACCACCACCCCCCACCCCCCCCCCCCAATCACACCCCCCCCCCAACCCCCACAACCCCCCCAAACCACCAAACCCCCCCAACCCCAACCCACCACCAACCCACCCCCACCCCCCCAACCATTCACCCCCCAACAACCCCAACTACCCCCCCCCCCCCATCACCAACCCAACCCCCCCCCCCCCCCCCCTCCCCCAACACACCCCCCCACCCACCACCACCCCAACACCCCCCCCCACCAACACACACCCCACCAACACCATCCCCATCCCCAACAACCCCCAACCCACCCCCCAAACACCCCCCCCCCCCCCCCCACCCAAACCATTACCCCCACCCCCACCACCCTCCCCCCCCCCCCCACCCCCCCCCCCCCCCCCCCCCCCACCCCCCCCCCCCCCCCACCCCTGCCACCCAACCCCTCCCCCAACCCCAACCCCATCACCCACAACCCCCACCCCCCCCCCCCACCCCCCAACCCAAACCACCATCACCCCTACCCCCCCCCCCCCACCCAACACCCCACCCAAACCCCCCCACCCCCCCCCCATTACCCCCCCTAAACCACCCCCACATCCCACTCCACACCCCATCTCCCCAAACACCACAACAACCCCCACCCCAACCATCCCCCCACCCAACATCACCCATACCCACCAACCAACCAACCCCAAAACACACCCCCCCCACAACCACCAACCCATCACCCCCAAAAATCCACCCAACCCACCAACCCCCACCCACTATCACCCACCCCACCCCCATCACCCAACACAACACCCATACACCCACCCATCCCCCCCATCACACCACCACCTAACCCACCATCATCCATCAAAATCCCACACATAAATTTACCAACCATCAATCCCCAAAAATCACCACACACCCCCCCCCCCCCCCACCCCATCACCACCAAACCCCCACATCCCATCATCCCCCCACATCACCACATCCCCACCCCCACCACCCAATCCCCCACAATCATTCAACCAAAACCCCCCACCACCCCACCATCACCCCCCCCCCCCCCCTACCCCAACATCATCACCCCCACCCCCACTTCACCAAACCCCCCCCATCACACCACCCCCATCACCCCAACCCCCCACAAATCCAACCCCATCCACCACATCACCCAACCCACCCACCCCCCCCCCACCATCCACCCCCATCCCCCCCCAACCACCCCCACCCCATCATCACCACAATCACCACCATCATCCCCCAACCACCTTAACATCACCACCCCCACCACCACACCACCATTCATCACCATCACAATCAATACACCCACACCCCCACCACCATCCCCCCACACCAACCACCACCCCACCACAATCACCACACATCCACACCCCCCCCATCCCCCACACCCCCCCCATCCCACCCATCAACCCAACCCCCACAATCCCACCATCCCATCACCCACCATCCCCATCACCCACCCATCCACAATTCACCTCCCACCCCCACCCCAATCATCACCATCACCACCACCACCATCACCCACACAATCCAAAACCCCATCACCATCACCACCACCCCCATCCCCATACCCACCACTCATCCACCACCACCACCATCACCACCACCATCATCACCACCATCACCACCATCATCACCACCATCATCACCACCACCATCATTTACCCTCCAGTTCCCAGTGGAGCACAGGCCTTCAAACTAAGCCGTCCTGTCCCGGCCACTCCAGATTATTCCATATCTTCTTTATCCCTGTCATTTCTATCTCCAGTTCTGCATGTGTTTTGTTGTCGCCCTCTACCGTCTCTTACCCAGGAATTTTCACAACAAGGAACTACCTGTAATGCTGTCACCATAATGCTGTCACCATAATGCTGTCACTATAATGCTGTCTAACCATCACCATCATCACCACCACCATCAAATCATTTGATGTGCATCTGCATAATACTGCATATACAGGGAATATATTTTAGATATGTCAAAAACCATTACATCACAAGGCCTGTGATATAATGACTTTTATGATATCTGAAAATGTATTCCCTGTATTTACAGTATTATTATGATTTCCTTTTTCGAACATAGAGTCACCATGTCACTGGCTCCCTTGCAGGAAGAATACATGACAGCATTTCTGTCCTCTTGCAGTAGTAGATTCTGTAACAACTCATCTCACATGATGAGGTGGCCAGCCTCACGTTTCAACCTCGATTTTAGTTTCACCTTTTACAATTGTTAGATAAAGTTGTAGTTCTATTCTTTCTTTGCCTCCTCACAGACCAGTTTGTTGAACCTACTTCCCCCCCCCCCCCCTTGACAATAGGCTATTATTTTTGTTGACAGGGAACTTCCCATGAAAAGCAATTCTTAACCTAGTGATTGAGAAATATGTGTCAACTTGATTTGTCATTATAAAATAAATGATGAGGATATGTTGGTCTGTTCTTACAATTTTGCTTTCATTCACTGCTTACAAATTTGTCCTTTTAACATGCATTGAGTGCTATGGAATGAAGTAGAATGAATTATTTTTCAATGCCTTATCTTTACTTAGTTTGTCAGCATATCTAGCTGTCTAACGTGAGGTATAGAGGGTTTGCCAAGAGTAAAATCATACTATACCTATCAGGTCTTCCTCACTGGCCTGGTTCCAATCTAGTGGGGCTTCGGTCTTTCAGAGATGTGTCTAATGTTTGTCCTCCCAGCGGGACTGGCTCTGTGCGTCGTCCTGGGGTCTGGATCCCTGGTTCTTGGTTTCCCATAATTGTTGTGGAAGCCGATCTTCTCCCATTCTGCAATTACAGAGACGTGGCCAAAACATCCATATATTAATTTAAATTTCAGAATGCTCGGTCCTGCAGGAGCTGAGTTTTAAGGAAATGACATCTTGTCTGGTAGCTGATTTTCTTTTGTTTACTTAATATGTACTTCAACCACCTTCCTCAGTTGTAAGTTGAGTGCTCAAGAGAAGTCCCATCCTGATTTCTCACCACGGATCACAGACCCATCAGTATACACAATGGCATCACTATCCCCAACATGATCACGTATCAGTTGATAAATTACCAGTTCTGCTTTCCCATTGCCCCAAGTTCTGCACTCTCTGCCAAAGCTGACGATGACTTGCTAATCCAGTTTACGTATGACTTACTCCATTCTTCCCCTTTCAATATATTTTCCACTATGGTCACCTGCTTGATCGTTGTCTCTGCCTGTGCCATCCATGACATCCTAATCTTTATTCTTGCTCCCTTAATGTCAGCTATGTTTCCATGTAAGGAGTGCCGTTTGTCCGTGGTTACTTGAATGTAGGCTTTTGCCTGAGCCATCACATATCTGGATCTAACTGACAGCACTCCAAGCATGTACCTCATTGTCACAATGGGGATATCTCGCGTACAGCCCAAGACTTTACGCATCCCTTTATTTTGAATGGCGTGATGCTGACCACATCACCTCTAGTGTGCCGATGGTCAAGAAAATATGGGCCTAACACCATATTCCCAATATGCCTCAATGGGCGTGTAACGGGATCCTTTCTTTTTTTTTCTTTCTTTTTATTTTGAATGCTTGCTAGTCATTCAAATTGTGTTACTGACAGCATGAGTATTCCCAGCCCACACTCGATGACTGATGTGACTAGCTGATGATAAAGAAGAAATAGTAATCTCTGCTCCAGACGTGCCGCGGCCATTATTTTCAGGGCTGCTAGACCTCTCCTGCATTTCTGTATGATGTGATCAATAATGTAATTTATACAATAGCCCGCGATCAAATTTAACTCCAAGGTATTTCAGCTTTTCTTGCCTTTCAATTTTCTGTCCATTTAAAGTAATATCTGAAAGATCTGTTTTTAATATGGAGTTGTTCAAGGAACACCACATCATGCAGGCCTTATTGGGATTGACTTTTTGCAGCCAGTTTCCTCACACCATTTAAACACATTCTGTAATGTCCCATGTATGCCATTAACCATTTCCTGTCAGTCAAAGCCAATTCTGCAAATGAGTATGTCATCAGCAAATGTCAGTGTTTGTCTTAACCCAGTTGGCTGAATGGTGGCTACATTTGCTGTGTAGACAGCACTGGTGATTGTACAAAATAAAAGACACCAACTCCATCTATTTTTTTCATTTTGTTTCGTTCTTGTTTTCAGCTGTTTTTTTTTCTTCAATGAAGCTTTGCAAAAGGATCAATTTGAGTTTCCTGCCCCATACACATATAGTGGCCTGATGCACTCTTAAAGTTCTCTACCACCTTCCCCAGTTGACCTTATCCAAGTAATAAGAAAAATTAAATAACATGTAACTTTTTTCAAACAAGATATAACATTTTTTGTAACCTTCAATCAATTGTAATGTCACAGATGCTCGTACTGTATCTCTGCATTCAGTGAAGACCCTCCCTATTAACAAGATTGTTTTAACTAAAGACATTTTTATACCTCACAACACATAATCATGTTTATTTTCCCTCATCCACTCTTATTATCTGTTGAGCATAGATAGAAAGCCGTAAGCTTGAGTGGCAGGTCAATGCAAAGATTGGCTCCATAGAAAATGCAAAGCACACCCCAAGTGGGGGAAATCTGAAGGTAATAAGTTTGATTGACACAGTGTTATTTTAGCCACACCCACGACCAAAGATATTGTAAAATTATAGATCACACACTCAGTGATGAAAATCCCCTGGGGAAGCCACAAATGCCTCAATTTAGTGTATGCTGTGATCCAATGTACCTAGTGCATAATCTTTATACAGTAGACTCTCGATTGACTCTCAATGGCTTTATCATGTGGGATGATAGGGAACAAAATTAATCCTAGTTAATTACTTCCTGGTTAATCCTCATCCATGGAAAACATTTTAACACATTTTTAAAATTATATACAGAAACTGACCCTGTGTACTTCCATACTTCCGTGGGGTCTGTGATGACACAAAGACAGAATATAACTACTGCTGCCTCAGGCATATGTCATTCACGGCAATATAAAATTATATGGGAGGCTGGTAGCCTCATTATGTCAAACATATTGCTACAGAAACCACTGATACAAAAGCATGTGAATGTTTTATTAAAGTTTCCTACAAGTGGACCAGTTCCTGTGGTGGTTGTATCTTCCATAAGGAGCAAAAGAGAAAAGTTTTATACAAAAATTACTTCAAAATTAATTCCATCATAATGTAAAGGCATATTACAATTGCATATTATGATTACAGTTACATACATACCGGTACTTAATATGATTTCAACATTGTATTATACTGTATTTTTTCAATGGCCACCTTTTTGCTATTCAAATTTTTTTTTTTTGTTGTTGGCATTTCACTCGGCATCCTGGTTAATATGAACCTCAATAATTGAAAGTCTACAGTATCTATTATCATACAACAAACTCAAATCAGATTTAACAAAAATCTACCCTTCTACTTGTCGAAGGGGATTTCATGCTATCAAAGTGAAACCATTTTCTCTTTATTTTAAATTAGTAAACTCTACTGCCTTCTTAATTGTTTCCCTGTTTAGGTTACCCTTTTATGGGAACTGACTATGAAATAATAGCAGTATAGAAAGGAAAGAACAAAATTACATTTGATATAGCAAAATGAGTTCTCTTTTGGCCTCAATCAAAACATCCTGAGTGAGTGATCTAGTACATATATCTTTGGTCTAATTACAGCCTTGACCTTTCTTCATTGTCACTATGTTTCCATTGGTGTCCACTCTCTGTTTAGATCCAGTTTTAGGTAGCTGTATGAACCTTGCTGTATGAGTTTGTTAGAGTTACGCCAGTTATTGGCTCATCTTTATAGGATCTTCTATGGGTCCTACACCTGTTTTTTGTTGTTGACCTAGGGCTGCTCAGCTTGTCCCTCTTTTTCAGCCAATACCAAGTTGCATACATGCCACACCCCAGACATGAAAAACCTGTACAAAAAATCCAAAAAACCCTGTACAAAGACCCGCAAAACCTGTACAAAGACTGAAAAAAACGTAAACAAAAGAGTTAATGCATGTAAAAAAAATATATTCAATTAGATGGTTCTGCACCATCATAGTGACATGCGCCCTTTGCCTTTTTAAGCATGTCTTCACTTGCTTTAAAACCTAAACAACAGGAGTTAGAATTTATTTTGCATTGTAGAAATGCTGTAACTGTATCATCATTTAGTCTATTTCTGCAAAAAAAATTAATACAATTTAGTTTGGTGTCTGGTCATGCAGATCGTTCGGCGACCGGCATTACGATATTACCCATTATTTTTATTGTATTATTATTCAAATTTACATTTCTTACGCACTTTCTACAAGTTTTAGTGAAATCAAATAATATGAAGTGGTATCCGCCTTTTTTTTTAAGCAGCCGTAAATAATAAATTAGGCTATGCTAAATCTTACGGAAAAAAAAGCATAGCCTAGGCCTAAGTTAACCGACAGTTAAATCTAACTTCATCTAGCCTAAAGAATGTTATTGTAATACTTTTAAAAAAAATGAATTACTTACCAATACTAAACTGGAAATTAATCCTAAACAATAGGCTCGACTCAGTGCTGCGTAATCATTCAAATAATCAGTAACCTCGCGCTAGCTTTAGCGAAAAATTGTGAATGAACACGCCACGCACATCCCGCGGCAATTGAAAAATAGGCAGCTTGATTTTCATTGGTTATTTTTTTTTTTTTAATCCACTTGGCTTAAAATCTCGCCGAATCTCATGATGCAAATTACGGAAAATTGTGTAGTGGCACAAATCGGTCGATTTATATGTATATTTAATAATTAGGCGAAAAAACCCGTACAGACGGTATGTACGGGCCGTACACATCTGAAAACGCAAACACCCCATACAGATTATGGGTAAACCATAGCGTGTGGCATGTATGAAGTTGAAAAATGTGTACGTGTTCTGTAGCTGTTGAGTAGAGCATTTATAGAGTGTTTGTAATTGTTGGGATGCGGCAGTATTTTTCCTTTTTCTGCAAAGAGTCTTGGGTATTGAAGCTGCATATCATTTTGTGAGATCTTTTTTCCTTGATTTTCCTCTTTAAATTAGAAGATTCTAAGTTGTGTACGCATTTACGGTGCCCGTGGGCTACAGAGGACTAAAAGGTGAGCAAAGAATAGTAACTGTACCTTGTTGCATATGTCTTAGAAGGCAACTAAGGATTATTGGGCATGGGGCTTACTGCCCCTTCCTGTAGAAACTTTAAGCCAAAAAAAAAGCTTCAACAAGAACCGAAACAAATCTTTAAAAGGAAGACAAGAGATGAGGAGGACATGACACTTATTTAGGAACACCAGCTGATATCATTACAAGGTAGGTCTTGTTCTGGATCCTTAGAGTAAGAAAAATATAGGGAGATTTAAAAACACATGGAGAATGGGGATAGCCAAAATCCTGGGTTGTGTGCATAAATTAGTTCTTGTTTTCTATGTGGGTCAGAGTTGTGTACGTACACTAGTTCTTGTTTTCTGTGTGACCCAGTGCTATGTACACATGAGTTACCTGTCATTTAAGAGATATATATTATAATGTATATATGAGTGGTTAGTTGTCTGTGAGATCTGGTGTTATGTATACATAAACAAGTTCTTTTTTCAGGTTGGTCTGGTGTTGTGTGTGTACATGAGTTCTCATTTTTTTTTTAAATCTAATGTTGTCTATAAATTAGTTCTTGTTTTAGGTTGATCTGGCATTGTGTTTACACAGATTAGTCTGGTGTCTAGTTAGGTTTAGTGTTGTGAACTAAATTAGTTTCTCATTCTTGTAATTAGAAGCAAAAGGTTACTTGAGTAGATCTGTTGCTGTATTTATCAATTACTTCTTGTTTGTTGGGTAGATCTGGTGTTGTGTGTAAATCAATTACTTCTTGTTTGTTGGGTAGATCTGATGTTGTGTGTAGATCAATTAGTTCTTATTTTATGTGTGATTTGATGTTATGTATGCATTAATTGTTATCATAGCCAGGAGTGGAATTGAGGACGAGCTCTCAATAATATCTGACCAAATGCTCCTAAGGCATGCGTAACACATAGCCTCTGACAACAAAAGTCCAGCTCCTGGCCTTCTCGTGGTGGCACTGTTTAATACTAACAGGAGAAGGGGCAAAAGGCAAGTGTCTGGCGCCTTAAAACCAGATTGCTCCAGGTACATTTTTGTATGTACCTGCAAGGATACTTGAAGAGGAGATGGGCACCGCCAAGCAAACCTCTTGCCCACTGAAATGCTATGATGGAAAGTCAACTCAGTATCCTGTCCCCAGTGCTCTTTAATATATATCTAGAACATATTGTGCAGGAGGCTCTACGATTATAAAACAACCATATCGATTGGAGGCCGACCTCTTTGCAATCTATGTTTTGCTGATGATATTGATCTTATAGCTGGAACTGAATCAGAATTTCAAGACCTTACCTCTAGACTGTAGAAAGTAACACGAATGTATGGGATGGAAATTAATATAGAAAAAAAGCAAGATATTGATGAATAGCCATAAAAAACATGTTCCGACCATCATTATGTTAAATGGGCAAACGTTAGAAGAAGTTAACACCTTTAAATATCTGGGGTCCACTACAGTATATGTAGTAATGGAAGATCAAGTAAAGAAATCAAGACAAGACTTGAGATGGCCTCAGCTGCCATGACAAGGCTGAATGTGATCTGGAAAAGTAACATCAGTTTTCCTGTGAAGATCAAATTATACAAATCACTTGTATTATCTATTCTCTTGTATGGGTGTGAGAGCTGGACACTCACTGCAGATACGGAGCGAAGGATTCAGGCTTTCGAGCATAAATGTTATAGAAGAATTTTGTGCATTTGCTATAAAGAGCACAAAACAAATGTCTATGTTAGAGAGAAAATAAACACCTATGCAGGCCACCAAGAACCACTTTTGTCAGTAGTGAAACATTGAAAGCTTGCCTGGTTTGGGCATGTAACTCGTCATGACTCCCTTTCGGAAAAGATTCTCCAGGGAACAGTTGAAGATAAATGGAGAAGAGGAAGGCAAAGAAAATCCTGGGCTGATAACATCAAAGAATGGGCAGGGCACGGTTTTTCCACACTTGTACGCATTGCTGAGGATAGAGAGCAGTGGAGGACCCTGTCTGCTGATGCTTCCATCATGGCACCCCTACGACCCATGATGGGTTACGGGTTGAGATGAGATAATGCATTAATTCCCTGTTCTTTGATGTCATTTACACACTAGTTGTCAGCATTCTGTAAAGGTGGTATTTTATGTACATTCATTTCTCTCAAAAGACATATGGTGATAAAGGGTTAAGGTCAGTGCAGGGGGCTGGTAACCTCATCACGTAATAAGAATTGTTATAGAAACAACTGCTAGAAGAACACACAAATGTTTTAGTGCAAGATAATTGGTGACGAGATGGAGGTGGTGAGATAACTGGTGACGAGATGGAGGTGGGGAAATAATTGGTGACAAGATGGAGGTGGTGAGATAACTGGTGACGAGATGGAGTGGTGGCTCCATAGAGATTAAAAACAAGTTAATGATGCTGATTATAAGGAACTTTTTTTTCTTTCCTTTTTTTTACACTGTTTATCACCTTCTTTTGTTTTCATGTCCCGTGCAATCATTTTTAAGTTTCTTAGCTATAACTGTTTTGTATTACAGATTGATGTCTTGTCTGCCTACAGTATATCCTGTGACTTCTTCTTCTTCGGGTGCCTGGTCTGGAACAGACATTGGCGATCATGACCCTCCAATCTTCTCTGTTTTTTTATAGTCTAATGAGGTTGTTGTTGCCCATGCTGTTGTTTGTTGTCCAGTTGTTTAAGCTTTCCACATATATCTTTCTCTGCCTTCCTCTTCCTCTCCTACCTGGTATTTTCCCATATAAGACTAATTCCTGTGACTAGTTAAATGATATTCCAATATATGGGTACTCACAGGAAATGCACTTTCGGCCTCTTATATGGGAGCTGTCTTTTTCTTTTGTCTATTGACCAACAATAATGTCAATAATGTAGACTAAATTGGCAGACTTATGCCAAATGATTGGACTGTTAAACAAAGCACTTATTTGTTAAACATTGTTTTATTAGCCATTAAAAATAAGCCCAGACTATAATTCATACATAATGTTACAACCAGATCCTTACTAATTTTCATTTTTTTTTGCTAATTGCTTCTTTTATTCCTTATAAATAAAAATTAATATCAATCAATCAATAACCTTTAGCTCCCCAAGGAGCATAGGCCTTCAATAAACACATGCCAAGTCTTCCTGTCCTGTGCCATCCGCTCAAGTTCTTTCCATGTTTTCCTCATCACCTTCACCTCTGTTTCCAGTTCTCTTCTCCAAATGTTTTTTGGTCTACCTCTGCCTCTCTTTCCCTGTGGATTCCAAAACAAGGACTGCCTTGTATTGCTATCCACAGGTTTCCTCAGTGTGTGTCCTATCCATCGCCAGCGTCTTCTTCTCAGCTCTTGTTCCACTGGCACTTGTCTGGTTCTTGTCATCAATTCCACATTTGTGACTTTGTCATACCATTTCAGTCCTTCTATTCTACACAAGCACCCTTTTATAAAAGTCTGTAGCTTTTTAGTTGTTGTTTTTGTTGTTCTCCATGTCTCAGAGCCATACAATAGGACTGACTTGACATTTGAGTTGAAGATTCTTATTTTCGTGTTGGACTTGATTTCTCTTGTTCTCCATATGTTTCCCAATGCAATGAAAGCTCCTCTTGCTTTTTGTATTCTTATTTTGATATCACTGTCTGTCCCTCCATCTATAGTACTGCCAAGATATGTGTACAATTCTATATCCTTTAGTGGTGTTTCTTTGTTCAACCTTGTTATCACTTCTTGTATTTATTCTCATAATCTTTGTCTTTTCCTGCGTATTTTCAGGCCCACTTGTTGTGACCTCTCATAGAGAATTTTCATTTTTTCTTGCATCTTATAGTTATGGGACAGAAGAGCCAAGTCTTCTGCAAAATCCAGATCATCAAGCTGTTTAGTCAGATTCCATTTCTGTTGTGTGTTGTCGATGATCTCATAACCCAGTCTATTGCTAGTAAGAAAAAAAATGGAGACAAGAGGCATCCTTGTCACACTCCTGTTCTTATCCCAAACGGTTCTGTAAGCTGTCCTTCATGAAGAACTCTGCATGTCATGTCTTCATATGTTTTCTTTATTAAATCAATGATCTTCAGGGGAACTCCATAATGCCTCATCAATTTACAAAGTGATTCTCTGTCTGCACTGTCAAAGGCCTTTTCGTAGTCCACAAATCCAATGTATAGTGGTGAATTCCATTCCAGACTTTGTTCAGCTATTATTCTCAATGTGGCTGTCTGGTCTGTACAGGATCTGTTTTGTTGAAAACCTGCTTGTTCATTTCTCAGTTTCTTGTCTATGGACTCTTTTAATCTCTCAGGATGATTCTGTTTAATACTTTTCCTGGCACTGATAGTAACATTATTCCTCTATAATTTGTGCACTCTTGTAAATTTCCCTTCTTAGGCAACTTGACCAGATAACCTTCCTTCCATTATGCTGGTGTTTCCTCTCTCTCCCAGTCTTTGCCAAGTAGTTTAAATAATATCTCTGTAGAGGAATCTGTTTTGATGGCCTCTGCTGGAATTCCATCTCATCCAGCTGCTTTTCCATCTTTCAGAAGCTTTATGGTTTTCTTTATTTCTTCTCTACTTGGTCGTTCACAGCTGATTTGTAGCTCCTCTTCTGCTGGCTGGCTGGATGTCTGGGGGATTAGTTGGAGCTGGTCTATTGAGAAGTTCCTCAAAATGTTCTGTCCATCTCTTCATTTGTTCTTCCATTCTTATCCATTTGCTTGCTTATATTTCCCTGTTAGCTTCTTTGTGTTGTTGTTAGGTCCCTCATATTTCCTTGTCAACTCTTCAGTATACTTCCTCTTGTCTCTTTTGATGTTTCTTCTTACTTCTTTGTTTGCTTCTATGTACACTTCATGAGCCTTGGGTTTGGAGCTTCTGGTTTTCTTCTGTTTAAACCTGCTTTCTTGTTTTTCCTGTCTTCTATCTTACTAATGGTTTCTGTTGTTATCCATGCTTTATGCTGATGTTCTCTTTTTCTGAGTACTTCTTCACATGTCTCGTTCCATATATTTTTTACTTGTTGCCAGTGGTCTTCTGTATCTGCTTCATCTTCTAGCTGTTGGAGTACTTGGTATTTGTTGGATGCTGTGGTTGAAAATTGTTCTCTTATTTCCTGATTTCTTAGATATCCCACATTACACTGTTGTCTATAGCTATATACTGTTGTAAATTTCTTGAGTTTTAATTTTGTTTTAGCCAACAGAAGATGGTGGTCTGATACCACATCTGCTCCTCTACATACTTTTACATCATGCAATGATGACCTAGACTTCTTACTTCTGCATATGTGATCAATCTGATTCTCAGTTCTGTGTTCTGGTGATATCCATGTTGCTTTATGTATTCTTTTATGTGAAAATATGCTTCCTCCTATAGCTAGTTGATCTGAAGCACAGAAGTTAGCTAATTGTTCCCTATTCTCGTTCATCATACCTAATCCATGCTTTCCCATGATTTCTTTAAAGCCAGTGTTGTCTGTCCCTGTTTTTGCATTTAGGCCCCCCCCCCCCCCCCCCCCCCCCCCCCCCCCCCCCCCCCCCCCCCCATCAAAATTGTGATGTCCTTTCTTTTCTTTTTGTCCGAGACATTTTGTTATCTGTTGTAAAAGTCTTCTTTCTCCGATTCTTCTTTATCATTTGTTGGTGCATAACACTGGATGATGTTTACAGTTACTTTCTTTTTGGCTGATTTAAACCTTGCTGTTATAATTCTGGGTCCCATTGCTTCCCATTCTATAAGTGTCTTCTGTGCTTCCCTAGACAGCCTTATAGCCACCCCTTCACTGTGGTAGGCTCTTTTCTCCTCATGTTCTGAGGACACACCATTTCTCCTGTGATCAATCTCCTCCTCTCTATGCCCTTCCACTGTGTCTCACAGAGACCCAGGATATCATTCTGTAATTTGTCATTTCCACTGCTACCTGTGCAGTTTTCCCTTGTTCACATAGAGTGTGAACATTCCACGTGCCAATCCTGGAGATTATCCTAGATGAAAAAAGGTTAGTCAGCAACCCAGACTCCTTTCGGCTTTTTCTGGGTTGTTTCATGCACCTCCTTTCCAGAGGAAAGCCTTAGTGGCTGAGTTGATTTATATTCTGTATTTGACTTGTCCATGTTTGTTGAAGTTTTTTGGTAAAATGTTTTTTACTGGATGGGGTAGCCAGCCCCAATGCCCAACACTCCTAAGTCGCTTTTTACGACATGCATGGTAGGGTACAGTGTTACTATTCTTTGCTCCCTTTTGGACCCCAGTAACACACAGGTGAAAAATTAATATAGTCATGTCAATTTTTTTTTATAATCATCAAGAGTTATCTGAAATAATACAGTAGTGTATATCATTTAATAATAGGCTTCATAATAATTAAGAGTCATTTGAAAGTATAATGTAGCTGTAGTTCATTTAATTAATTAATTCTTTCATCACCTTTCACGTCTGCAAGAAGCATAGCCCTTCATGCTCTGTCACATTCTAATAAGCTTAAAGTGCTTACAAATCGTCCTAACTATTCTCATTTCTGGCTCTAGTTCTCGTCTCCATGTTTTTTGCTGATGGGCCTGTACCTCTACTACCCTTGGGATTCTAGAACAAGGACCATATTACAGTGCTATCAACAGATCTTTTCAACTCCGTTCACGTCTGCCTCAAATGTCCCCTCCCCATGCACCCCTAGTCTTCCTCTGCCTCCCCCACCCTGGTAAAAGGTAGTCCCGTATCAGATACCGCAGAAAGGAGTGAAAAGCTTACAGACTTTACTATGCTAGGTCCCAGCTTAATGAGCTGGGTTTGACCAGTTCCTTTTCTATCTGTTTTTCCTTCCCTATCTCAAGAGCAGAACAGGTATCCATTTACAGCTAGGTAGACTAAGAACAGTGTAATGCTATCAACTGATTTTCTCAATGTGTATCATGCTATTGCTTGGCATATAATGTGCAACTTATAATTTGTTTATGATGATTTACTTTTGTTTAAAAAATATGTAGTACCACATTAGTTGACCTAGAGTTGCTACACCGCTAATGAAAAAGCATTTCTCAATAAATGGAGTAGTATTTCTGATTGAAGAAAGGGATATAATTGATTCTTCCATGATAAATTATTCATTCTATAGTATTTCTGAGTTAGATTAGGGCTGATGAGCCTGAAGGTCAAGGTCATGGATGAAATTGAAGAAGACAACAACAATAAGCATTTTTGTGAGCAACAATTGCGGCCTTCTGCTCATCAGGGAATTAAGATGATGATGATGATGATGACATATCACTTAGCTGGTTATGAGTTTGTTATCACAAAATTAAGCAGATTTTGAAACATAATTTTGAAACACTGCCATAGTTTTAGTAAAAACATCAGTAAAATTAGGTGCTGGATTATTTTTTTCATGCTTTATATGTTGCATAATTTCTTTGCCGTTTCATAATGTTCAAAATATAATATGAGAATAATGCACCACTCATTTGCAAATGACTAACTTTTGATTGTGCTTTGCTATAGTAAAATATACCACACATGAAATGTATGCACAGTTTTCTATATAGCCAAAAATTGCAGTATAAATGCATGATTTCCTATTTCACTATAATCACCTTATCAATTTATGCAAGATTTTCTATATTGCTATAAATCACAGCATAAATGTATGCACAGTTTTCTACATTGCAAAAAGCCACAGCATAGATTTATGCAGTTTTCTGTATTGCTGTAGATTACAGCATAAATGTATACATGGTTTTCTATATCTCTGTATATCACAGTACCACAACTTATGCATGGTTTTCTATATTGATATAAATCACAGCATAAGAGTTAAAGTATATTCTAAAACAGTTTATTTTCAATGTTTATTTTAGCTTGTGCATTGCTGCCTTGGTTTTAGTTTTTTTTTTTTTTAATGTGGCTTCCTCTGTGTTTTACCCAATTAGAAGTGGTGGAGGATTTGGAAAGTTTATTTTGAGATAACCTCACCTCTTGTTATATTGAGATTTCCCCAAAACTGATATGAATCTGCACAACTGTTCATGGAAATTAAAAAAGGGACAATTTGTTTCCTGGAATTTATATATATTTTATGTCACAAACCAAATAATTTTCAATCTATATTAGATTGACAACATTAGACAATCTTTGAAGGACCAAGGACTAGAATGGAACCAGGCCAGGAGGAAGACAGCCGCCGATAGGATAGTCTGGCGTTCTCTCTTCCAAACCTCTACACCTTACGGTAGAAGAGGAACGACTAAGTAAGTATATTAGATTGAGGTCCAAAGGACAGAGTGGAAGGCGGAATCAAAAATTGGCTCATTAGACAATGTAAAACACAAGCCAAGTAGTTCGGACAAACAGGTGAGGAAACAAAAACAAAAAAGAAGATAGAGAGGAAGACAGACATAAACCATACATATATTGTTTTATGTGATGGAATATTAATAAAGAAAAGTGAGGACTGTAGTAATACCATGATACAACTATAAGGTCAACGAAAACATAGTGTAAGTCTTACTAAGAATATTACTGTTTATCAGAAGCAACATCATTGTACTCTAGGCAAACCCATAGGTGCTCAGTCTCCCTCAGCGAATTTCCGAGGGGGTGAATGCTAATTTTTCCTAAAGTAAGCTGGTTGTATACACTTGTATGCTGGCATGATTCTTCATTTCATACGTCCATCCCTGCTAGTCTTATGTTTGATGCCAAATTCCAGAAGTATGAGTCATGTTGATTCATGGATTGTAGTGTCTTTTATTTCTAACAGACAATAGTCAAATTCCTTATTATTTCTAACTTAACCATATCCACTATGCTCTCGAAGCTAGTCTATCAGCTTTCTCACTGTTGCTTACCCTGCAAGACCAGGACAATAACTACACACCAGTTCCTGATGGGTGGAAGCCTCAAAATATGTTCTTCCTTCATTGTAAGCATCCGTTTATCACCTTTTGAAGCATGGAGTTCAACACAATAGCTCCCCTGGTTAATGGAGTTTGAGACAACCCCCTCACAAGTGTTCTTCTTCCTTGGTCCTTGGCCGCTTACTGACAAAGCAATCAGTGATCATTATGCCTGGTGATGTCTTGTAGGGCAATAACTATCTGTCTACACAAGCTTGGTCGGCAGCCATCCTTCATGTAGTGCCCCAGCTGTAGTTCATGTCAAATAGTTTATGCTTTGCATCTCTGCCTCCACAGTTCTCCGACAGGTAGATTTTGATTGGTTGTGCTTTCACTTCCTTCTGGAGTACATGGCATGACAGTTCTGGTGATGGTGTCAGGGTCTTTTCTGAGAATGTGGCCAACCTAACTCCAGCGTTTACCTGTTATGATGTTGCACATATCGCCTAACTCCAGAGTTTACCTGCTATGGTGTTGTACATATCGCCTAACTCCAGCGTTTACCTGCTATGATGTTGCACATATCGCCTAACTCCAGCATTTATCTGCTATGATGTTGCACATATCGCCTAACTCCAGCGTTTACCTGCTATGATGTTGCACATATCGCCTAACTCCAGCGTTTACCTGCTATGATGTTGCACATATCGCCTAACTCCAGCGTTTACCTGCTATGATATTGCACATATCGCCTAACTCCAGCGTTTACCTGCTATGATGTTGCACATATCGCCTAACTCCAGCGTATACCTGCTATGATGCTGCACATATCGCCTAACTCCAGCGTTTACTTGCTATGATGTTGCACATATCGCCTAACTCCAGCATTTACCTGCTATGATGTTGCACATATCACCTAACTCCAGAGTTTACCTGCTATGATGTTGCACATATCGCCTAACTCCAGCATTTACCTGCTATGATGTTGCACATATCGCCTAACTCCAGCGTTTACCTGCTATGATGTTGCAAAAATCGCCTAACTCCAGCGTTTACCTGCTATGATGTTGCACATATCGCCTAACTCCAGCGTTTACCTGCTATGATGTTGCACATATCGCCTAACTCCAGCATTTACCTGCTATGATGTTGCACATATCGCCTAACTCCAGCGTTTACCTGCTATGATGTTGCACATATCACCTAACTCTGGCGTTTACCTGCTATGATGTTGCACATATCGCCTAACTCCAGCGTTTACCTGCTGTGATGTTGCACATATCTTCTTGGTGGCTCCCAGTTAGCAGTTCTTGGTTTGTGATGGCATTTGGCAAGAAAATTTCAACATATTTTTAAGGCAGGTTGTGTGAAAAAAGTCGAGCTTGAACATTTCCTTGTCTGTTACTCTTCAGCCATCTGTACTGTACAGTAATACAGAAATTACACAGCTCTCATATATTTTTAATTTACTGTTTATACTGAAATTGGGAAGATTTCCAGAATAATAAAAAATCCAGCAGAAAACATGATGAGAAATCAAATAGGTGAGGCCTGACTTAAGATAACCACTATCACCTATGTGTTACTGGGGCCCTGGAGCAAAGAATAGTAGCACTGTAACCAGCCAAGCATGTCATACTCAGCTGCTAAAGAGGGTTGGGCATGGGACAGGGTGCTCTAACATGTAGAAACTTGAAGCTTCAACAAACAATATGGAAAAGTCAACTAAAGGAAATAATTTAACTCGGCCATTTAGGATAGAAGAAGGACAACCTCTGGTCAGGAGGTACAATAAGACAACCCATAGAAAGGCAAAAGTAGTCAATGTTGCTGACTAAAATGATGAGGAAGACATGGAAAGACCTTGACCTTATGGCATGTGACAGGAAAACTTGGCATGGCTTTTTTTATGCCTCTGCTCCTTGAGGAGCTGAAAGATGATGAATGAAGACAAATATTTTGCTGCTGTTTTCTTTCTGAATTGACTAGAGTTGTCTGCTGCTGCTTGTGTAATGGTTTATGTTGCTGAGTAATTTTAAACTGCCCAATCCAAAGCTTGTCTATTTATTTCATTTTACAATTTGTGGATAACTTTGCTGCTTGAGCTTGCTTATTTTCTTTGGTGCCATTTTGTTGAAGTGCATTTTCTATCATCTGAGTTTTTAAACTGTGCTGTCTTCATACTGTTTCGGAAATCATGCTGCTGCAGTATAACAAAAACCTTGTCTAGAACCTAAGGGTATCTTAGGAGACAACAAATGAATAGGACCTGTGTTCCCTCAGGCATGTCATAACAGGCAACTGGCATGAGGTTGTGCATGAGGCGGGTGATCTCATTATGTAAAACAAATTGTTACAGAAACAACAGCTACGTAAGCTTGTGCAATGGCACGTGTGTCCTCATGGGGGCCATCTGCAGTGGTGTGGGATCAAGTGACATAAGGAGTGAAACAATGGGATAATGAAGAATATAACAAACGTGTGACTGTACATATACACTATAAATAACCTTGTCAATTATCTGATATACATGTATAGTCCTGCAACTTATATACTATGTATATATATATATATCAACACATACAAATCAGGGTTTATCTGTCAGATCCCATATATGTCAACCATGGTTTATCACTGACTTTACATGTGCAAATCATAGTTCACTGCTGAGAGGTAAACCATCCTTTTCATTTATAATGATATCATATGTTAGTAGTAAATTATAGTTTACTGACATGGTTTGAGAACAATTGATATGTGCAAACCACAGTTTACCTTTAAAGTTATCACATATGCAAGCAAACAATTATTTACCTTTCTGGTTATTGCTCATATATGCTGTGTAAATTACAAGCAGATTAGTATGTGTGAATGGAAACATTTTGGTTTATATTTCAGATTATAATCTCATATATATATATATATATATATATATATATATATATATATATATATATATATATATATATATATATATATATATATATATATATATATATATATATATATATATATATATATATATATATATAAACAAATGTCTGTACATTATGCGAGCATATCGCCTGCAATATTCACCAACTTTACCTTGTCCGGGGAGTTAAAACTTAGCACAATAATAGCCTTAGTGGTGATATGAACTAGGAAAATCTAAAACCCTCAGAGTTCTACATGGAAATAAGTTATTTGGATGTTTTTCTGCTTTTCCCTATGCAGCACAATGAAAAAATACAAAACAGCGGCTCATTAACAGTACAGATCGCATTATATTTTAATATTAAGAGCAAACACAGTGGTTTCTTTAATGAAGCTGATAAGAGACAAAACTGTTGCATGGAAAGATGTAAGATCAAGCTCCACATGGGCTAGCACATAGGTTTTTTCCCCAGCATGGTCCATACAGATACTGTTTTTTTTTGTTTTTTCCCACCATTTTTTCAGTCTCAACACAATAAGAAAAAGGAAAAAATTTCATTTTCTGATATTTGTTTTATTTTGCGTCATATTTTATTTATATTTATACACCATAAATATTGCCTCTGTAGAATAAAAATAGTTCTTAAAACCACAGATGTGGATGGATTTTAAACAAATTTTCCTTATGACATTGGAAAGAACAATATTTTCGAACAGAATATACTGCAGTACAAAAATAGAGTTGCCAGATCCTACAGATTCCTGGTTCCACTTCATGAAGGTAACAAGTTAATGTGATCAATCAATAGTTCATGATTGACACAGGCTGGAGGTGATGGGTAACACTGTATTTAAGTGCCATGCTCCAGAAGAGGAATGAATATTGGTGATCAGGTACAGGCCATAAGCACTATCCGTTGATGACCAATGGATGTTTCCCTACATTTCATTCTATTAAAAAACAAAGGCCCATGGGGAATATGGTGTTAGGTCCATATTTTCTTGACCATCGGCACACTAGGGGTGATGTGGTCCGCATCACGCTGGCCGCCTTTAGCCTTCAAAGAGTTGCTCTGGTACCCAGTTCATGAGGCTGGGTTGACCCTGAAGCCATTTGTGGTCTAAAAATCACACCTCAACTGAGAATCAAACCATGAATAACAGAGCTAGGAAGCCTGTGCTACTGGGGCTTAATTTTCATTCTATTAAAAGCTTTCAATTACAACACAGAATTTTACACTGCAATCAAGTCTATCAAATACATATATAAATGTATCAAAAGAGAAAGTAACCATGCAATGTTTTCAGTAGATAATGGCAAATTTGAAATGTAACAGTATTGCACAGGAAAGTATATGAGCATGTCATCCATCCCCACTTACAAGAACTATTAAATTAATGGTCCATCAAGCTGTCTACTTGGAACAAATGACAGAAGGTGTGCTACACTGAAGACAATGTCTCCGAGATGTTGCAGAAACTCCCTAGACCACTCTTTTTCTCTTTTTTAAAAACTGAACCAGCAGAATGTCTTTTTAAAAATACTTCTTTATCATGAGGAACTAGTATGAAGAGCATGTGACTAGTGTCACACTCCAGTCTATGAAGCTGTAAATAGGTACCTTACATGGCTCTTGAGTTAGGATGACAAAGGCAGCAAGGAAGGAACTGATCAGCCAACCTTGGAATGCTGGATCTAGTGTAGGGAAATCTCTAACACCTCACTCCCTTATGGCAGTATCTGCTATGGGACTACCTTGACCTTACTAGAAAGACGAGTGACAGAGTAGTTAAAGAACTTGTCTCTAGAGACAAAGTAACAAAGTCTGAAACCTGATAGCATCACACTGCAGTCTACCCAGCTGTAAATAGGTACCTGACTCTGCTTTTGAGTTAGGGAAGGAAAAGGCAGTAAAGAAGGAAACCTGTCACCCTACCTCATTAAGCTGGGACCTAGTATTGTGAGGTCTTTAACTTTTCACTCCTCTGTGTCAGTAGAGCATGTGGGAGCCGCGCTAGCGTAGTGGTTACAACACCGCTCTGGCGACCGGGTGATACAGGATCAAACCCGGGCGACGGCATTTGAGGATTTTTCGTCTACCGGGATTTGGACTGGATTAACTCGAGACCTGGCGATGACATTTGAAGGAGTGTCGTCGACCAGGGACTGGCGGCTCCTGAGCCGACCCAGCTGCAATGGGTACCTCCGAAATCGGCGAGTATTTGCCTGAATGGCGAGGGACACCTGTCTCTGTACAAGAAATAAAGGGATACTCACGTAAAATCAATGTCAGGTTAGACATAAAAAATAATAACCTGAGATTTCGCCTTGAGTATTAGCGGGCGAACGCAAAAAAAAAAAAAAAAAAAAAAAAAAAGTAGAGCATGTATTCCAAAACTGTCAGTTCCATGAGAGAAGCAGCATGGCAGCATAGCCACTTACACTTGTAGTTGATCACTTACACTTGTAGTTGACCACTTACACTTGTAGTTGACCACTTACACTTGTAGTTGAGGGAGAAATTGTGTGGTGATGAGAGAAGCCTGAGACAGCCTGCCAGCTTTGTTAGAGAGATAGATGTAGTTATTTGAGAGTGGATGACAAAGAAGAACTTGATGGTGGTACAAGGAAGATAGCTGATGATAGTATGGCACTCTCTCTGGTAAACCTCTACACCCCAGGGTACAAGAGGAATAACTAAGCAAGGAAGGTAACTCACAGAGAATAACTGAATCGATTAATAAATTTTAAAAATGAAACAGTGAATGCAGCCACATTCAAAATGTGAAAATTTCTTTTTACTTGACAATCATTGTTGTTAATGAGTTTTGACAGGAAGATGTATGACTTGGCAGCCATAATTGTTATTAGAAAATCTCTCCTCAGACTGATAAGTTAGAAGAGAAGGATAAAACGTCACAGAATGGACCTTTAGAAAAGCCAGGACCCGGAAGTAGCTGCGAACATGCGACTGTAAGTAGTGCCTCATCTGCAATGTTGTTGTTTGGGCATGCAGACGTTATATGGCAGACATATTGTTTTAGATTTGCCATAAATTTCCCTGAATTTCTGATGGAGCATGGAGATATAACTATAGCTGGTCACCATCAGGAAGCCTACGACAAACATTCACATGCTTTAGCAGTGAAGGTTTCTGTGGTAATCTGTTTTACATGATGAGGTTGCCTGCCCCTTGGATAACATCATATTACTCCCCTTGTACAACATATTACTCCCCTTGTACAACATATTACTCCCCTTGTACAACATGCTTGAAGGTGCAGTATTCATATTCTTTCTTTGTCTCTTCAGAGCCCCCCCCCCCCCCTCCCAGAACTGCATTGGGATGCCACAAATATGACATCATTATCCTAGCAACACAAAATCAACATAGGCCTTCCACAAACACACGCCAAGTCCTCCTGTCATGTGACATAGGCCTTCAACAAACACATGCCAAGTCCTCCTGTCATGTGCCATAGGCCTTCAACAAACACATACCAAGTCCTCCTGTCATGTGCCATAGGCCTTCAACAAACACATGCCAAGTCCTCCTGTCATGTGACATAGACCTTCAACAAACACATGCCAAGTCCCTCCTGTCATGTGACATAGACCTTCAACAAACACACGCCAAGTCCCTCCTGTCACGTGACATAGACCTTCAACAAACACATGCCAAGTCCATCCTGTCATGTGACATAGGCCTTCAACAAAAACATACCAAGTCCCTCCTGTCACGTGACATAGGCCTTCAACAAACACATGCCAAGTCCTCCTGTTATGTGACATAGGCCTTCAACAAACACATGCCAAGTCCCTCCTGTCATGTGACATAGGCCTTCAACAAACACATGCCAAGTCCCTCCTGTCACATGACAAAGGCCTTCAACAAACACATGCCAAGTCCATCCTGTCACATGACATAGGCCTTCAACAAACACATGCCAAGTCCATCCTGTCACGTGACATAGGCCTTCAACAAACACATGCCAAGTCTGTCCTGTCATGTGACATAGGCCTTCAACAAACACATGCCAAGTCTGTTCTGTCATGTGACATAGGCGTTCAACAAACACATGCCAAGTCCGTCCTGTCACGTGACATCAGCTCAAGTTTTTCCCACATCTTCCTCTGCAATTTCACTTCTATCTCCAGTTCTCTTCTGTGTGTTTTTTTGTTTTTGGTCTACCTCTGCCTCTATTTCCCTGGGGATTCCAACACAAAATAGTTTTTTGGTCTACCTCTGCCTCTATTTCCCTGGGGATTCCAACACAAAATAGTTTTTTGGTCTACCTCTGCCTCTATTTCCCTGGGGATTCCAACACAAAATAGTTTTTTGGTCTACCTCTGCCTCTATTTCCCTGGGGATTCCAACACAAAATAGTTTTTTGGTCTACCTCTGCCTCTATTTCCCTGGGGATTCCAACACAAAATAGTTTTTTGGTCTACCTCTGCCTCTATTTCCCTGGGGATTCCAACACAAAATAGTTTTTTGGTCTACCTCTGCCTCTATTTTTCCCTGGGGATTCCAACACAAAATAGTTTTTTGGTCTACCTCTGCCTCTATTTCCCTGGGGATTCCAACACAAAATAGTTTTTTGGTCTACCTCTGCCTCTATTTCCCTGGGGATTCCAACACTAGACTGGGGATTCCAACACAAAATAGTTTTTTGGTCTACCTCTGCCTCTATTTCCCTGGGGATTCCAACACAAAATAGTTTTTTGGTCTACCTCTGCCTCTATTTCCCTGGGGATTCCAACACAAAATAGTTTTTTGGTCTACCTCTGCCTCTATTTCCCTGGGGATTCCAACACAAAATAGTTTTTTGGTCTACCTCTGCCTCTATTTCCCTGGGGATTCCAACACTAAAATAGTTTTTTGGTCTACCTCTGCCTCTATTTCCCTGGGGATTCCAACACAAAATAGTTTTTTGGTCTACCTCTGCCTCTATTTCCCTGGGGATTCCAACACAAAATAGTTTTTTGGTCTACCTCTGCCTCTATTTCCCTGGGGATTCCAACACTAAAATAGTTTTTTGGTCTACCTCTGCCTCTATTTCCCTGGGGATTCCAACACAAAATAGTTTTTTGGTCTACCTCTGCCTCTATTTCCCTGGGGATTCCAACACAAAATAGTTTTTTGGTCTACCTCTGCCTCTATTTCCCTGAGGATTCCAACACAAAATAGATTTTGGTCTATCTCTGCCTCTATTTCCCTGGGGATTCCAACACAAAATAGTTTTTTGGTCTACCTCTGCCTCTATTTCCCTGAGGATTCCAACACAAAATAGATTTTGGTCTATCTCTGCCTCTATTTCCCTGGGGATTCCAACACAAAATAGTTTTTTGGTCTACCTCTGCCTCTATTTCCCTGGGGATTCCAACACTAAAATAGTTTTTTGGTCTACCTCTGCCTCTATTTCCCTGAGGATTCCAACACAAAATAGATTTTGGTCTATCTCTGCCTCTATTTCCCTGGGGATTCCAACACAAAATAGTTTTTTGGTCTACCTCTGCCTCTATTTCCCTGAGGATTCCAACACAAAATAGATTTTGGTCTATCTCTGCCTCTATTTCCCTGAGGATTCCAACACAAAATAGATTTTGGTCTATCTCTGCCTCTATTTCCCTGGGGATTCCAACACAAAATAGTTTTTTGGTCTACCTCTGCCTCTATTTCCCTGAGGATTCCAACACAAAATAGATTTTGGTCTACCTCTGCCTCTATTTCCCTGGGGGATTCCAACACAAAATAGTTTTTTGGTCTACCTCTGCCTCTATGAGTGCTTGCATGGAATGGAGGGATTGGGATGGTGTGACTGGATCACTGATGTGGGGCTGCTGACGAGGATAGATGGGCACTGGTGGAGCAGGAGATGGGAGGACGGTGCTGGAAATAGATTAGACACACACTGAGAAAAACTTGTTGATAGCATTACAAGGTTATACCCATTCTGGAATGCTCATTATGGCAGACGTAGAGGAAGACCAAGGAAAGAGAACTGGAGACAGACATGAAGAGGATGAAGACATGGAAAGCCTTTGAGCAGACGGCACAGGACAGGAAGACTTGGCATACGTTTATTGAAGGCCTATGTTCCTTTGGGAGTTGAAAAGTGAAAGAAGAAGATGAAACAAAAATTGATAATATGTCTCACTAGAATAAAGGACATAGAACAAGTCCTTCATCAGGGATAAACGTAACAAAAACAATTGAGAAGGAAAGTGACACCTAAGTGAAATAATAAAAGAATTAATAAAAATTAAATTGAAGTAGCTGATGTCACTCTTATCAATGCCAGTGTGAACAAAATGAGTGAGAGCTTCTGATAGTGATCATGGTAAAGATGTGTTCATTAATGGATTATCTATTACTATGGGGTCTCCCAGAAGTAGTGCAGGGATTTGAATGACGTAATTTAAAAAAAATTATTTAATAACATAGTTTTAATATTAATACGCATCTAATATTGAAGTAACTTATGTGTCAGAACATCATCACTCAAGTGTTGACCCTAAGCTGCAAGACTTGAATGTGCTGTCAAAAGAACATTATTCATAACACCACATAAAGTGTCTTAACTGCTTCTGTGGATTTCATCTGTTCTGTTTTTGATTTGAAAAGCCTCAACTGTCCATGGTTTATGTCCATGGTTTATTGATGTAGGCCCATTCCTTTCAATATTATCAGATGACAAAGTCTAGTGCAGTTAAGTTAGGTGACCTTGAAGGCCAGTTAATGTCATCACCATGTCAGATGATTTTTATTTCCAAAGATTTTCAGTAAAATATCCAGGTTTTGTCTCACTGTACATGACATGTGCCACCATCCTGTTGAAACCAAAAAGATCGGTGATTGTCAATGGCATTTACTGCTGGTCCAAGAAAGGTATCGATCCTGTAACGATATGTTTCACCATTAACGGTAACTGATTAATCTTTGTCATTTTTGACAAAGTAAGGTCCAATCACCCCATCATGCATTATGGTGCCCCATACAGTTATTTGCTGTGGGCATTGTATCTCAGGTCAACACACGAGTGATTATGTTGTTCATACATATGTGTCAGATGTTTATTAATATCAACATTCATTTATTAAATAAGTTTTCACTTTTTTCTTTTTTTAAATCATTCAAATCCATATGCTACTTTTACCAGACCTTGTATTTATACATTATTTTACATATTTGCCTAATTTTTCCCCAGCCTGAACTGCTCAATGGGTCAGTATCAGAAATATGAGTCAACTCATCGCTCATCTCTCCACACTGTAGCTTGGTAGTGCATAGATGAAGCAATAATCTGAGATGCCAGTTAATCTTCTGCCCAGCATTTCTCAATCAAGCTGATAATGTGCAAGCATTCATAGTGCTAACTGGCCATCTGATGAAAACAGTCAAATTAATTGGCCTATTGCAGATACTAGCGCAGTGTGACTTAATGAGTTGGGTTTCGTTATTTTTGTTGAATTCTGTGTAATTACTCAATTAATGTTGATTTTTTTTTGCTAGTAAAGCAGAAACACGGTTGGGATGGGACAGTTGTGTGGCATTTTAAGAAGAAATTATCCTTACAAATGTAGTGAAAAGAATAATAAAACCTATGAACCAAATGTAGTGGAAAAAGAAAGTAATCAAACATCAAGACAGTCGCTCACGAATAATGGTCCTTTTTATTTCAGTCCTTTAGTTTCGTTTTCGGGACATATACTGCTGTTTCAGCTATATACGGTTCTTAGGCTTAATGTATGTTTCATTATTTTTTTTTAATATTTAAATTTGAAGGGCTGGAAAGAAAAAAAAGGCTAATTTTGGCGTGACAAATTGAATTGTCTGATATGATTTTGCTTTGCAATTTAAAAAGCCTACATGCTTTAGGAATGTAAAAATTTATTTATGAAATATGAGATATTTTTTACTCTCAAAGGATGTGGTGGTATTCCCATGCAAGGATTTTTCTGTCGCTTTGAGTTTTCATAGTTTTTTCATTTTAAGGATTGGTTCTTTACAAGTTTTTTAAAAGCATTTTGCTGTTATACAAAGTTGTAAAGGAGTGAGGATTAAAAAAATATAAAATTGGAACAAATGAAACAAAATAATTAGAAAATTCCAGCCGTGTAAACTGGTCTTCAGTAACGAGCACATGGAAAAATAGGCCCCACATACTGGCCTCTCATTTTGTAAGAGTTCAGTTTACATTGATCCTCTCCCCTTCTCAACACTAATAATATATTTAATGATTTGCTGCATACAACTGCTCAGTGATATGTTCTTACATGTAGTCCAGAAAAGCTTATGTGTGAATTATTAATTGTTCTGTATGTACACTGCACAACTGTCTCTGGTCTCTTCTTTATTTCCCAGTGCTAACATCTGTCTGTGTGTCTCAGCGTACACAAAATATAAGCTTTCAACATTCATTTCTTGTACATACCGTTCGATTGTTGTACATTTAGGTAGTCCCATAGTAGATACTGAAATCCTATTGGCTAAGTGGTTACAGTGCTTTCCTCTCACTGCATAGTTACTGGATTGCAAGACCAAAGCCTGGTAGCACCATGCTCCAGTCTACCCAGCTGTAAAAGGGTACCTGACTCTGCTCTTGATTTAGGGAAAGCACAGACATCAAGGAAGGGAACTGGTCACTCCATCTCATAAGAAACTGGATCTAATCTGGTGAAGTCTCTAACACTTCACTCCCCTATGGCAGTTCTGCTATGGGACTATCTTTACCCTTTTTTTTTTAAATATTTAGACGATTTTTAAAAAACATTGAGTTTTCTGTTTATGAAACAAATAAATAAATATGAGCCCTTAGATGGAATAAGCTGAATAAAACAAAACAAAATATCCAAATAATAAGCTGACCCTGGTGCTAAACAAGCACAACAGGAACAACATTAGAACAAAAATAATGTTTAAACTTACAGAATGAGATTTTTTTTTTTTTTATTTGACAACTGATTAGTCACATTTTCTGACAGTCACAAACCTTAACTAAGAGAATTTTTCAGACACTCAAGAACCATAACTATAAGAAGTTAATTGATGTTATCATGAACACTTAACGATGAGAAGTTATAGTTTTTAGTGAAGGAATGCTCTTTGAAATTATTTGAATTTATGTTAAATATCACATCATTCATGAACAAGGAACTTTGTGAAAATAAATTGTGATTTACATTATTTACAATGATTTGACACTGTGATGCCACTTTCCCATATTGGCAGTTGTTCATATTATTTGGAATTGAAAACTTTATACATCCTAATTATAACCCATCAGAGGTTGAATAGGATCATTTTGATCATTAACAAAAATTTTGAAGATAAGAGGATACATTCATTTAATCGTGGCCACATTACACCAACATTCTAAGTGTCACTGACTTATCATAAACGCTTGCACATTTCAATTGTGAAAGTTGTAACTTTAAAGTCTGAACCAGGAGCTTTGTGAAAATAAGGGGGTACATTCATTCAAATGTTGCACAGTTTGCATCAACATTTTAAGCAAAGTTATCTCAATAAATGCTTGCACATTTAAACTTAGACAGTTGTAACTGTTTACACATTTATTTTTAATGTTAGAAGTGTCAGGGTGATCTTTGTTTCCAAAATGAATTATAACATTTGCACTTTTCAAGTGTTGCTTTTTATATTTGCTAATTAAAGTTAAATAAGTACTTACATTGACATTGTTGGTAATATTTACTGTAAAGCTGCATAAATTACTGTAAATGTTTAGTGGTACCTGCTATGAACACTGTCATAATTCATCATACTGTATGACTATTGGCTTCTATACGACTGTTTGCTTCTTCTTTGTTTTAACTGTGGCCAAAGAAAATTTACTATAACAAATGCTTTTAAAATAAAACGTGCATGTCGCTTACACTGTTCCTGCTGCTTACTTGATATCTGTATTGTATTTTATGGTCAATTGATTTCATTCTACAATGCAAAGTTGGTCAGTATAACAACAGTAAATAATAGTTTTTGTGACACTTTTTTTATAGTATTTAAAGTTTCCGGTCTTTCTTAACATAAACTTCCAATTGGGACCAATGTTTTAACACATTCTCAACACAATTTTTGTGTGTTTGTTATCTGTAATTTTAAGTTTAGCTTTCTTTCTTTCACTGTCAATGAAATTTATTAATTATAATTCCTAATCACAAATTTATCAGAATCTTACACTTCCCTGTTATACTGACCTCAATGTTCTAAATTCCATTTCTGATTGCTACATTTCTTTCCCCAAAATTATATATTCATTTTTGAATGTTCATTAAACATAAACATTTGATAGTTGGTGAGAAATAATGTCACATCCTTCAGTTAATTTGACGAATCGTCAGACGTAAAGAGGAGTTTGTTTCAAACATTAATTGATGTGCTGTGCTAAGTTAGACTTGAAGCGCAAAATGCTAAATTTTCACTAATAGATTCCTTCCCTCTATTGAAGATGTATTTGTTTCTTGAAAAATGATTCATATTTTTATTTTGCTTTAAGTGTTGCAGAAGCATATTCAAAACACAATGTGTACTAGTATTGTGATATTCACTTTTGCTGCACACGCCATTAGATCACATAGTTGTCTGTTCCAGTCAAACATCATATGTCCATGTTTTAATGACTAATATTGAAAAATAAAACTGACTAGTTTTACATGTTGTAATCTTTTTTTTTTTAACTAATTCTTGATTGAAATGATTACAAAGATATTTGGAGAATCATTTTTTTAATTATTAAAAAAAAAAACAACCCACTGGTGTAATTTATGTCACCATATGCAAATTGTGGTGTTGTATTGAATCTGTGACTGGACTTGCAGAGAATTGGTTTCTTTTTTTAAAATCTAAAATTGAGGTTTAGACTTTTGTTCTTTTTCTAAGCAGGTTAAGTCCATCAAGATTAACTATATGACCACAATTTTACTAAACTGTTTTTGACACATGCTATAATTAGATGTATAAAACCATACTGGAAAAAAAAAACTACCGTAAAGAGAATCTGAGGCCATTAATAAACCATTGAATGTCCTTCTTCCATTTAGTCAGTTTAGCTAGATACTTCTTAGTCAAGCCTGCTCTACTAGAAGATTAAGTCTGTCCACATAATCTTACTTCTGGATCAGATATATTGGTGCAGAGAACAAGAGCAAGCAGAGTTCACCAAATCTTGCTACAAGATTAGTCTGTCAAATCAAACAGACCACAAGATTGTGTCAACAGAGAAGACTTGATATCTGCCTGCATAAAGCTGTTACAACATACAATTTCAACATAATTCAACAGTAAAATAAAATCTCTCAATACTGGTGGAATTACTGCCTGTCAACTCAGATAGACTACAATATTTGTCTGTCACCTCAGACAGACTACAAGATTTGTCTGTCACCTAATACAGACTACAAGATTTGTGTCACCTCAGACAGACACAGAATAGATGCTTTATGTCTGTTTAATACTGTTACAACATACGATGCTGGCATAATCCAACTATAAAATCAAATCTGTCAGTACAGACAGCAGTATTCTCTGTCAGCACAAACAGATTACAGGATTCTGTGAAAAGAGAATGAGCGATTTTTTGCCGGCATTATACTGTTGCAACATCAAATTTCAATGTAATCCAACTGTAAAATAAAATCTGTCAATACTGGTGGTAATAAAAACACAAAACCAGAATTGGATTCTGGAACATCAGAATTATGAATGAGGCAGACAAACTGAGGCAGATTATAACAGATATGAAAAACTACAGATTACATATCCCGGGAATAAGTGAGAGCAGATGGACTGGGACAGGGAGAATAAAAACAGCAACAGAAGAAACAGTACTGTACTCTTGAAGAGAGGATGGACAGCTCAATGAAGGTGTAGACATTATCCTAAAGAAAGGAATAAAAAGGTCATTACTGGAATGGAAACCCATCAACAACAGACTAATGAGAACAAGACTGATGAGAACAAGACTGAGAGGGAGATTCACCAAAAATTGGGGCAATTTTCAGTCACATGTTGGGCAAATTTTGGGCTACATTGAGTGATATTAAAAAAACCGAAAAAATCTGATTTCCGAAACACTGCGGTCCTCAAGCATTTCAGATTCTGGGATATGGACCTGTATAGGACACTGTTAAGAATTCTTTAAAACCCAATAATGGCACAGTGTCAATAATGATCCTGGAATCATAGAACTAAAACAACATATGTGTGGCACCAACAAACAAAAAAAACACCTATGCCCAGAATTTGTAAGAACTACCATGATGAGAGTTATGAAAACACCTGTGGGAAGAACTGCAAAAACACTTCTGACGGAAGTGGCAAAAACTGCTGTAGCTAAAACTAAAAGGTCAAGGTTGTCCCATAGCATATACTGTTGTAGGGGAGTGAAGTGTTAGAGACTTCCCTGTTCTAGGCCCAGCATCAAGAGGTCGGGGTGACCAGATTGCTTCCTTACTTACTTACTGAGTTAGTCGTTCCTCTTCTACACTGGGGCGTAGAGGTGTACCAGAGAAAGCGCCATACTATCCTATCGGCTTTACCAGATTGCTTCCTTGCTGCTTTTTCCTTCCCTAAGTCAAGAGCAAATGCAGGCACCCATTTAGAGCTGGTTAGTCTTGAGCATGATGACACCATGAATCAAACCTTGCACTTTTGCAGTGAGAGACCAGCGCTCTAACCACTCTATCAATCAGATGCTCAGCTAAAACTAGAAGGGGGGGGGGGGGGAAAAAAACAGCTGATATGATAGTAAAAACAAACAGCTTGTCTGAGAGGGAAAATAATAGCTTTTCTGAGAGTGACAGAAACTTCTTGTCTGAGATTTAAAACATTATTTAAAACACTGTTTCTCTTGAATTTAACAGGTATTGTAATACTGACAACCTGGTTTAAAGCTTTAACTTTGCAGTACTGATGTCATTAAAATATTTTTTCTGTGGTCACTTGTTTCTTGTTTTTTTTAAAATATGTTTTCACAAACAGAATGGAGTTTAAAACCCAGAAAAAAAACGGACTTACCATCATCTTAAGCAGACAGCACAGGACTTAAGTACCTGGCACATATTTGTTGAAGGCCAGATTGTAACAAGTTTAAAATACTATCTGTCCTTGTCCTTCCACCATTAACAAACATCTACGGATAAGTTTATTTCACATGTAATGGAAAATTATTCCTTTAGTGTAGTTCTCTAGATGTAGGGGGGGGGGGGGAGTCTGATTATACAGAGAAAGAACATGACTATGTTCTTTCAAGCATGTCACAAGAAGGGACTAATATCAGGTTGTGCATTGGACTAGCAGCCTCATCATAGACATCAAACAGCTGCAGAAGCTACAGGTTTGAAATGAATACTTTGATGCAGGCTTTACTGGGAACGAGATACACTGGGGACAAGATATACTGCGGACAAGATATACTGGGGACGAGATACACTGGGGATGAGATACACTGGGGATGAGATACACTGGGGACGAGATACACTGGGGATGAGATACACTGGTGATGAGATACACTGGGGATGAGATACACTGGGGATGAGATACACTGGGGACGAGATACACTGGGGATGAGATACACTGGGGATGAGATACACTGGGGACAAGATACACTGGGGATGAGATACAATGGGGATGAGATACACTGGGGACAAGATACACTTGGGATGAGATACACTGGTGATGAGATACACTGGGGACAAGATACACTGTGGATGAGATACATTGGTGATGAGATACACTGGTGATGAGATACACTGGGGACAAGATACACTGGGGATGAGATACACTGGGGATGAGATACACTGGGGACGAGATACACTGGTGACTTCATGCTCCTTAGGGAGCAATAGGGCTAATGAGAATGAATTATTTAATATGGAAGTATAGGCTGTCTGTGATTAAAATAATATTCATCTTTGTTTTTCTCATGTTTACAGTACCCAGCCAGTGCTATGATTAAGCCTCTTGTTGGTGTCATTGTCCTTAGATATTGCTCTGTTGATGTACACCATCCAGTATTTGTATTATCATGTGGAGTTCGGAAACTATATTTATTAGTTGTTGTATTAACTATTCCTGTTGTTACTATCATAACAAGTCTTACTGTATGCAGGTTTTAATGAATGTAATCATGACTCAAGTCTGGCAAAATAAACTGTGTTAGAAAACAAATTGTGTGATCTGTGATTTCAACTAATAGTCACAGAGCCTGCTAGTTTTTTTTTTTTTAAATTTAGTTATTCTTGTAGAAAGCAGAACAACAAAAAGAAATAAATTGCTACAGACTTTCATAAATAGGTGCTTGCATAAAATAGAAGGATTGAAATGGTATGACAAAGTCACAAATCATGAACTGATGACAAGAACCAGACAAGATTCAGTGGAACAAGAGATGAGAAGAAGACACTGAAGATGGATAGGACACACAGTGAGTAAACCTGTTGATAGCATTACCAGGTAGTCCTTGTTCTGGAATCCCCAGGGTAAGAGGTAGAGGAAGACCAGAGAACACGTGGAGAAGAGAACTGGAGACAGACATGAAGGGGATGAAGAAGACATGGAAAGATCTTGACCTGATGACACGTGTCACGTGATTTACTCCCCTTGATCTACAGTGGTGGTCCAACAGTGGCCAAACTTCCAAATATCTACTGAGGGTCTTCAAAATTATGTCCCTTTAGCTCAAGATTGCTCTTGGCAGAGAAGTGAATTGAATAATGGTGTTTCAATTCTAAGGAGCATCATATCAATTGAAGAAATCAAGTACTACGGCTGATAGGATCCAGGCCATGTAAACTTTCTATCCTTCCATGACTTTTTATGAGGAGTAAGAATTTTACTCATTTTGGTTTGGTTTGGGTTTTAATGACTATCTTCATTGCACACGTACAACGCCATCAGTGCTCTGCTCACCTCCCTTAGATCACACAAGGAGAATCTCAGCACAGTGTACAAACTCCGTAGCACCGGCGAGAATCCCAGTATGTGTATATAATATATAGGAATCTCACATTCTATAAATATTTTTTGTGGTGGGTAGGTTTCCTAATTTGTAAATTTTGCCAGGGCAGTGGCCTTATGGCCTAATCTTTACGATTTCCAACTGCCGTGGGATTTTAAACGTGCACAACATGCACACGGGACCTCCTATTTTTTCACCCTTATCCGAGAAGGCTAGGCATCTGATCTCACTACCCATGAGACCGGGGGGGGGGGGGGGGAGGGGGGGGGGGGGGAAAGGGGGGGGGGGGGGGTGGGGGGGGGGGGGAGTATGACGTAATTAGGACCACTGGTTCTGAAAAAAAATTTCAATAAATTATAATCCCTCAACTGGGATTAGAATAGGGATTTGAACTCGTTTTGATGAGCCCCCAACTGATTTAAATCAGTAAAATATTACTTTAATAGCTCTGTTATATGTGTTTAAAATGACTAAGACATACGGGTGCAGTTCACTCAAAATGACGAAATCATCTATAAATTTGTATATATACAGATAACAAATTTAATAATCAATTATAGTTAACAATGTAAAATAAATAAGAGTGAGATACTATAGGACTATTCCTTTAAAGATTCATCACTGATGATGATCTGCATATGATTTTGAAAATTTTCTTGAAGAGTTCACTTGGCTGCTCTGAATGAGTACTTAGCTGCCAGTAAGATGACAGTTGCCTTCTGCTCAAGCCGATGCTTGTTCTTTGCAGGTTGTAGACAACTGGTTCTTCTTGTCACTGGTCAAGTTTGGTGGCCTCAACACGTGCCTCGTAGTATCGTGGGGTAATTACGAAGATGGTCCAGCATCTTTTAAGACCTGTCTGCTGCTGCTGTCTAGTGTGACAGGGAATGCCACTAGCTTTGACTGAAGGCCACTATACCACACACTTGTTTCAGAGACTAGTACCACCATAAAGTACCACCGACTAGTATCATTAAATAAGAGAGAAACAAATACACTCCTGTGTATTGGGTTTCCTAACAGGAAAATCGTGTGCGGCCCCCACCCCCTTTCATTGCACCATTACAAAATTGCAAACATAGAATGATAAAATACATTCACCCCAAATATCAGACTTCTGGCTCAGATAAATAGTTTCGGCAACATGGTTCAGATGCCTCTTAGATGTGGTCCGGGGTATTACTTTACAATAAAATCCCATATGACTTAGTGTTCCAGGCTTCCTGTATTAATAAAGGTATAGTTTTCTTGCAGTGTAAGTCTATAAGATGCTCTAATACGTTGTCTGGTCCTTTAAAGTGGAATCCTGATCCTATTCCCTATTCTGGCTTGTCTTGGCGAGTTGAATTTATCAGTACCTTAGACTCAGAATGTGCTAGATTATAAGCAACATTCGGCCCATGCATCCACATTGCTACAATATGACAAGGCTCCAATCAGAAATGTTGTATTTTAACATCTTAAATACCAAACCAATAGCATTCAATTTGCGTATTTTTGTAAGGGAATATCCCCACTACCTTCTCGTGGAAAATTCCTGCGTGACACATAAAATGTCATTTTTACAAGTCACTTCCCATATAAGGTATTCTCTCTTCTGTAGATATTGATCATGTTTACAACCCACCACTTCATAGATATATCACAGACAACATCTTCCCAGATGGACAACTTATCGTAACTATTGCCTACAACCAATCTTCCCTGAAATAATTATGTCATTTATCTTCTCCAAATCCCGTGAATTATCTTAAGTACATGTCTATAGTTTATCACCAGATTTATATTGTTCGACACGTGCCTGGGCAAGCAAACAACTATGAAGCCACAAACCGGCCAGAAAGTAAATATTGTCAGTGATATGACAACTGACTGTGGCCATCTCAGCGGTGTTTACATATTAATCGGACATCCCCCATTCACTATCTGGTCGGAAATGTGTTACGCATTCGTAAACAACATTTCACTCTACAGATCCAGTAGTCAATTTGAGTTCAAACGCAAGTGAGTGATTCAATAATCAGTAAGGATGGTCGATGAAGCCCAGACATGACAAACATTGAAAGAAGCAATTGTAAACAATATATGGCGCCCAGGATTTAGTGGGAAAAATGAGAGGTAAATCAATAATGTCAGCGAGAAACATGAACGCGAGGAAAAGAGAACGGACAGTTCTGTCACAGCACGGGACAGGAAGACTTGGCATGGGTTTATTGAAGGCCTACGCTTTTTTGGGAGCTGAAAGGTGAAGCTGATTCTTGTGAAAAGCAGAAATGGAAAAGATCAGTACAGGTCTGCTGACATCTTCACACGGAATGTCGGCTGCAATGGATATCAAAAGTTTTCTATCTCTTGCCTAACTGGTACACTCTACTACTTTGTACACTTTCAGGCATCGACTTGAATAAGTTTAAAGAAACCAGTGGTCAGTCTGCGGTTGTTGGTGTCTCCATGGAGATTGTCCAGGTATGGTACTGGTGATGACTATCTTTGTTCCTCATAAGTTGGGCACTTGTTACGTTGGTGTTGTGGGTTTAACTTGATCTTTGTCTGACAAGGGTGTTGCCAGAATCGTCGGGCTTATAGTGGTAGCCGATCTATTGTTAAATATCGCGAATGATATGTCTGTGGGCCGAAAAGATAGGCCAATGTTAATGTAACTTCAATGACTGGGTCTTATGGTCGACCAACATGAAGATTAAGCAGGCTGGACCCATGTGGTACATTGACAATATTTTTATTTACTTGAATACAGAAAACGACGGTCAAACAGCATGACATCAAGTATGGATGAAGTAGAATCAACGATAGCATAGCAGGTACATTACATATATCAATCAGGCAGTTGGCATCAAACATAGTTAATATGGGCGTTGATATGACCTCTGACTGAGAACACCGGTCATTATAAAGATATGGTCAACGTCCTGACCAAAACTTCATCGAATTGCAGCTTATTTTAATATGTATACTCGCTCCTAATGTTCAGAAGGACGCACTAGCCATTGATCATGACAGATACAATGGAAGTCCTGCCTTGACAAATAGGGCTCTGGGTCTTTGAGGCAAGAGACCTTGAAACGTGCCGTTAACTGGCAATAATTATTAATCTAAACGAATTCCCGGAACAATCCCTCAGGAACAAAACTCTTGAGTACTTCAATATATTCGTAAGTATGGGTCTTCTCTTTACATTAGAGAAAGAACACCAGAAAATATGCGTCCATCAAAACGACCGAAATATTACAATGCCTCAAGGGTATGATTTGTATAGCAACAAATCGACGGAACAAAAGTGCGTCATCTGCATTCAATGATGATGCAGAAAAGTACGCATAACTATTTTTAAAAAGTACATCTGTATCAGACGCGCTCACATGTGCGTCTATCAAAACTAGACTGGCATGTGAAAGTCTCACAAACTTAACTCCCACGCGCAAAAGGACTTAACAGTATACATCGCCCCTCCGGAGAAAAAAGGGGAGCTTTTTTGTTTTAAAATATGCCGGAGAAGTCAATCAAAGTCCATTTTACAATAATCAATCAAACCAAATTAATGTTAAGTCAATATAATGAGATAGTAAGTGGGATAGAAGTGTGGAAAAGGAAAACAAATTCCAAACTCAAACAAAAGAAATGAAACAATATGTACCAAAAATTTACAATATACTAAACAAGAAGTGGTAAATGAAATGAGAAAATGAAAGAATGATAATGATGAATAATGGTGACAGCAATCAACCAAGATGCTAAAAGAAAAATGGCAATCAATGAACAAAATTAAATTAAGTAATATAGGTATGTATGCGTATAAATGTAAGAGTGGGAAACAATTAAATAAAATCAATGCGCAAAAAAAAAAACACTCGAATGAAACAACACAGTCCAAAGAGGGTGTAGGAAGAATCAACTACACAGCTTAAGGAAGTATGCTAATATGGCTAAAAGAATTATATCTATGTGCCAAATATATAAAGCGCTAATGATGCGCGATCATATAATAATTGATGTGAGATGCAATACGAAACTAATTAAGTTAAAATTACTGTCATACGTGTCCCACATTGTTCCTGGAATATTAAAATGTTAGTAATTAATCTACAATTAAATTAATTAAAAGTGTCATGAAATCACCAAGTCGGCAAGTAAGATTGTTATAGAATCGCACAAAAAGTGACGGAAATATATGGGTATCTTTTAAAGTCAAATGTTATGAAATTATTCACGCGTTAAATAAGTTCAGTTCGTGTCATTTTAGTTTTCGATAGAAATCGATTTAAACTCGCACAATAGTCAATGTTGAACCAACCAAAGTACTTATAACTAATTAAATTGAGAATCACTAAAAAAAATTTTAAAAATGTGATGTTGTTATGTATGTTTAAAATATAGTACAAAAATGGTGTGAATATGGTAACGTCATATACAATAGTGAGCTCATGGCTGGAAAACGTAGAGTATCACGTGGCGTCATTGTTCGCAATCAACCATTTTTCAGTGATGACTGGGTAGCGTAGTGGTGTCGCAAATTGAAGGGTGCAGAGGCTCGGTAGAGTCTTGTGGGCAACGAGATAAAATATCGGCCATCACATTTTCAGAACCTCGAATTGCCCGTATTGTAAAGTGAAAAGGTTGTAATGCTATAGTGTAGCTGGTTGATCTTGAGCTCTGAAGGTCTTTGTTCTGGAGAGCCGTAAGGGCACGTTGATCTGTTTCCAAGAAAATATGTGCGCCTAGTAAGAATCTCTGTAATTTGAGGATGGCCCAAGCCATAGCCAACAGTTCTTTGTCCAGCACAGAATAATTTCGTTCTGTTGTAGTTAATTTCCTTGAAACGTACATTACAGAGTGTAAAGTTCCAGAAAAACTTTGCATTAAAGACGGACCGATTCCCATCATGGAAGCATCACTGCGAAGAATAAAAGGGATATCTGGGTTTGGCAATCGTAAAATAGGTGTAGATGAAAACAATGATTTAATATTATATAAAGTGGTCTGGCAGTCTGGGGACCACTGAATCATGTTTGGTGAACCCTTCTTCAATAACCCAGAGAGATGCGCAGAGATAATAGCCAAAATATTGAGGAACTTATTACCAGTACAGGAGTACAAAAACGTACGAAGAAAATTACAGCGTGGTAATGAAGTCGCGCTGAGGATAATGCGCTGCATGAAAAATTGGCACAAGATAAAACAATAACCAAAATGAGTGTGCGTAATGACGAACAGGGAAGTAAAAAAAAAATATAAAAGCAATGATTACTGACTATATGAGATGTTGTGTCAAACAAAAGAAAATTAGTCGACAAAGGCATAGATCTAACAGGATGAAGTGTTGTCATTGCCTGTGTACTGGGCAGTGAAAAAAGCATGAAAAAGACAATAAAGATACACAACCAGACATGAGTGAATCTGGACGAGCGTCGAATTTCAAAAGTAGAATAGTGAGTGCGATAACAAGATGACAAGGAAAGACTGAGCTAACCGGTCCAGAAAGAAAAGTAGATAGTCCTACAAAAAATACAAATTTACGAAGAAATAAGTCCAAACATGTGGTAAAGAACTCACAAGTCTGTGAAGAAAAGATGTTGAAATCTACGTGACTGAATGTAGATTCAGTTGTAGCGACAAAATCAGCTTGTGTGTTAGACAAAACAGAGGAATCTTCCACTTTAATAAAACCCAAAGAAGACTTATAATTTGAGTGACGACGAACTGAAGTGTGTCGTAATGGGCTCAAAGAAGCACCAAAATTAGTATAGTGAACAATAGTATCATTATAACTGCAAGATTCTACGACAGTTGCAGAACGTAGCACGTTAGCAGAAAGTACTTGGGAATTAACTTTTGGCATAGTCGTTAATGTGGTGGCAGTAAGGCGATGTTGCCGTTCCCAAACTGCAATTTGTTGAGCATTACACTCTTTAAACCCATGTATCCAACCGATTATAAGATCAGCTATTGGTGCCGGAAGCATACAGACGTGTATGTTACCTGTAAAAAAATGGTGTGGCAATGTGAACGATGGCAGTCGGGAAAGTCTCAACTGTACCACCGAAAGTAATACATTTTACCATTTTACCTGTTGCACATGACGGGTGAACCAAGGATTGCAAAGCAAGAGAGCCAGTTCCATCATGGGCAGACATGGCAGGAAGAGTCGGCAGGGGATGATCGCAACTCAAAGTTGTAATCGCCTTACGCTGAAATAACGTTGTGCACTGAGAACAACGAGAAGCCTGCTCAAAATCAAGAGAACATGAGGATGCATTATGAACATCATTACCGTCACCCTGATCTAAATTTGTTTGAGGATCATGCTGAGCTGAGTTAGCATGACGATGTGACCTATCGTTTGAAGATCTATCTCTACATCTAGATCGATTTTGACTGTTATCCCTTTGAAATTGAAAACAAGATATATATCCTAATTACGAGTATAACCCATCAGAGGTTGAACGGGATATTTTTCATCATTAAAAAAAAAATTTTTAAGTATTGAGGCTCCTCAGTTTAGCAGCCACACAGACTGTGAAGAAAGTTTGTCCTGTCAGGGCTTTCTTTTGTCATTAGCACTTCTGCTACAGTTTTCAAGGCCTCTGCCTCTGGTCTGAAGTTCCTTAGAATTTTCCTGTTGCTACTGACTCTTTTCTGTCCATCTCATGATGCTATCTTCACACTTCTAGCGATGTATTGCTACCACACATTTGCCTTCAACTCTGCCTACTTTTACGGTCTTCAGCAAGGAGTTATGTCTTTTTATATAACTGTTGCGTGATAAATTCTCGCAACATCGTTTTATTTCAATATCTGTTTTATAACGCAAGGGCAACAACTGCTTGAAATTTATAGTCACTTTTCTCGGTAAGCATTTGTCTTCTCGCGTTAGTATCGAATGCAGTTAACTTTTGAGCTGTGGTCATTTTTGCGCTGGACTGCGCATGACTTGTCTTGTTGTTTGGTCGATCGGTTTCCGCCCACCACTAGTGGGAGTGAGCGATTTGGAATGGCGAAAGAGATGCCTCGTTGAAGAGGGGATCTCCGCTTTTTTTTGTTCTGTCAGGGATGTGTAGTCCTCTTATGGATATTTCGTTTAGTCGAGATAATACCTCTAGTGTTTTCCCACATGTCGGGAGGCGTGATATTTCTGTGTATTTCATGAAAGCAAGGTAAATTGACTTTTTCATTAACTCTATCGATTTTGGGTCGTGAGCGATTTCGATTCATAGCCTGTCTCCGAAAGTCGTCGTCACGAGATGTTCTTTCCCAGCTCACATGTCGCTGCATTGTACTGCATCGGTTGATGCATGTACCAAGGACCATTACTTGCTACTTTGTTAAATGAACTAGGTTTAGAAAACCTTTATTATCTAGAGGATATTCTTGAGGACATTATTTATACTTCGGCAGACGTGTCTGTCTTGCTGAAGTCAAACTAAGGAGAGTGAACTGATCTCATACATCTGGTTATCTCCTGGCTGTTATAGAAAAGGATGGAGTTGTTCATCTGACTACATTTACAGCACTTTGAAATATAACATGCATCTGACTCATCATTGTAATGCTGTCTACCGTTTATTGCTGTATTGAATGTTGCTGTGATAATGACTGTTTGATGTGCCTACACATTTGCGTAACCATTTTGTCACTGTGGCGTCCACAATAAATAATGAAGAAAAACGTCAACGGCTGTTTCAAGACTCATTGACTTTATACGTCGTGAGTTTACCGACGTCCTATGTGGATTGCCCTGTTATTGTTGCATGAACATTGTTTTGACTGAACACATCTACACACTACACAAAACCAGACATGCGGATGCCATCCATCATCATATGGCATCACGCATCATTTGGTGGCCAGTGTGGGGAAAAAGAAGCTGAAAATAAAAGACTTGAAAAAGAAGCTGAAAATAAAAGACTTGAAAAAGAAGCTGAAAATAAAAGACTTGAAAAAGAAGCTGAAAATGAAAGACTTCAAATGCAGGCTCAAGCTGAAGAAAGGAAGTTACAAAGAGAGTCTGATGAGAGGAAAGCAAAAATGGAACATGAAGAAAAACTCTTAGCTTTAGAGTTGGAGAAATTGAAATTGACGAGCATGAGTAATGGTAATGATTCAAACAAGGGTTCATCTTCTGGGAAGGCTAATAATGATACTTTTAAGATTAAGTTACCAACATTTAGTCCTTCCAGTGATGACATAATGTTCTATCTGGACAGATTTGAACAAGCATGTACAGCTCATAACATAGACAAAGCAAAATATGTTTATCAGTTATCAGGGATACTGACAGGTAAAGCTCTAAGTATATTAAATATGGTGGATGAACCTGACAAGAGCAATTATGAGGTTGTCAGGGCCGCTTTGTTAAAGAAATATCAGCTTAACGAAGACGGCTATCGTCTACAATTTAAAAACATGTTACCTGAAAATGGAGTTGAATTCTCCGAGTTTATTGCAAGAATACGCATTACTTTCTCACGATGGGTTGAACTATCTAAGACGGAAAAAACTTATGAAGGACTTATGGACTTAATACTTAGAGACAAAGTCATGTCGTCTGTCAATGAGTCTTTCCTTGCTTTCCTTCATGAACGTAAACCTAAAACAATAAAAGAAATGGAAGATTTCTGTTGCCAATACGTAACTGCGCACCCACACATAACCATGGGTAACTCTAAGGTGAAAGAAGGTTTACCAGTTGCTTCGGCAGCTCCGTATGGTCAAAACTTTGCTCGTAGATCCCAACAAAATTTTGATAGAAAGGGCAGCGGTAATTTCTGTCAAAATCATGGAAACCAATTTCATGGTGATTCTTCTTCGAAGAATTGGAGACAACCTGATAGTGGTCGTTACTATCACCCTAATAATTATAAGCATTTCAAAAGAGGATATGGTAATAGAGGTTATTCCTGCCGAAGACCTCAGAACCAAACAAATAGATGTTCGCATCAATGTGAACATGATAGTAATCGTGGAAACTGGAATTCGAACCAGTATAACAATTACAATAGAGACAATAATAACTGCAGAGATAATAATAACTCTGATAACTTCAGAGGTAATAATAGTCGGGGTAGATCTCAACACAAAAAAAAGAGATATCAGCAGGCTAATGCTGTACAACAGGAAACTGAGGGAGCCTGTAATCATGTTGTTGATAGTAAAAACTTTGACGCTGTCACTAGTTCTGCTTTTGACTTTGAGAGAGCAAACAAATGCCCCCAATGCAGTACTTTATTCGAACCGGGTACCATAACTACTTTGAGTTGTGGTCACCCACTTCCCGCTCTTCCTGCTGCTGTTGCGCATGACGGGAGGGGTTCTTTAATTCTACATAAGGGTCTTGTTAATGATACTCCGGTCTCACTACTTTTCGATTCCGGATGCACCACTATTGGTGTTAGACAATCGCTTGTAGATCCATCTTGTGCTACAGGAAGGGTTATTAAATGTGTCACATTTGGCGGCACTCTAGAAAAATATCCTACTGCTGTAATTCGCATTGCCACTCCTTTCTTTACTGGAGATGTGCATGCTTGTCTCTTACCTAATCCTATTGCGGACCTTATTATTGGTCGTATTCACGGAGTTAGGGAGTGTACCCCACAGCAAATTGCTGCTTGGGAAGATAATAACATGCAAGCTACAAATGCAGTAGTTACAAGAGCACAAGCTCTACAAACACCCGAAACTTCACTGAATAGTGATAATGAAGTTGATAGCCAAGATAGTCACTTAGTAATTACTCGTGACTCTTTCATAAAATTGCAAGAAGAAGATCCTTCTTTAAAAAAATTCTTCGTTCTTGCGAAGAAAGGTGATCCGAATCAGGATACAAATAGAAAATCTTGGATTGCAATGAGAAACGGCGTACTTGTACGTATGGTACAAGATTCGACTACGTCGGCACATTCGCAAATTCTTGTTCCCAAGAGCATGAGAGTCCAAATATTACAACATGCTCATGACTCGCAATGTGCTGGACATATGGGTTTTGCCCGTACGAAGTCGAGAGTCCTTGCGGCTTTCTTTTGGCCTTTTGTCAATAAGGACATTCGTATTTACTGCCGATCATGCAAGGTATGTCAGGAGGTCAAATCTAGAGGACCACGACATGCTGCGCCTATCCAGGCTGCGGACATTCCTATTCGGCCGTTTCAGAAAATGGCCATAGATATTATTGGCCCTTTTAAGGTCAAGTCGGCCAGAGGACATCAGTTTATCCTTACATGTGTCGATATGTGCACACGTTGGCCAGAGGCTATTCCTCTTAAGAGCATATCTACTACAGATATCGCAGATGCTCTTTGGTTGATATTTTCTCGCTTGGGGTTCCCCAGAGAAATATTGTCAGACCATGGCACTCAACTCATATCTGACACTATGTCACAGGTAATGTCTACCTTACATATTGAACGATCTCTCAGTAGTATCTACCATCCTATGTCTAATGGGTTAGTTGAGCGTCTGAATAGAACGCTCAAGACTTTGCTTGGTAAGATAACTGAAGATCATCCTCAAGATTGGGACAGGGTTTTACCCGCGGCTCTCTTTGCCTATAGAGAAGTCCCTAATGAACACACAGGATTTTCTCCCTTCGAACTTGTCTTTGGCGCGCGTCCACGCGGCCCTATGTCTTTATTACACGATCTCATCACTGCCGATGATATTAGCGATGAAACTCAATCCTCATATGAGTATGTCATTGCTCTTAGACAAAAGATCATTGAGGCATGTAAGCTAGCAACTGCTTCATCAGAAATTGCTAAAGAGAAGGCAAGGCAGTTTGCTAACAAGAATAGATGTCTACGACAACTTTGTCCAGGTGACAAAGCATTCGTCCTACTCCCCAGTAGGGAAAATAGACTTCTTATTGCATGGAAAGGTCCGTATGCAATAGTCTCTCGGATTTCCGATGTTGACTATGTGGTCGATATTGATGGAAAGCATAAAACTTTCCACATAAACATGCTTTCGGAATTTCACGAACGTCCGGACTATTTGCTGCCTATTTTCCAGGCAACGGATGATGCTCCTGCACCTCACGGTCATTATTCATCCCTGTCTGTCATTCAGGATGAGGAAGCTACCTTCTCTGATGTCAACCTTCCCCTTCCAGTTGTTCCATTACATTCCACGGAATCTTGGAAAAACGTTTCTGTTTCTCCTAATCTTTCTGGTGACGAACATCGACAAGTCTCGTCGATGTTACAAACATTTCAGGATGTTCTCACTGACATTCCTGGACACACAGATGTCATAGAACATGACATAATTCTTACCGACAATAATCCAATTAGGGTTAGGCCGTATCCTATTCCTATACACTTTCAGTCGCAAGTGGAAAAGGAATTGGATGAAATGATTCAATTAAATATAATTGAACCATCGACTTCACCATATTCTTCTTCCATGGTTATTGTCCGGAAGAAGGATAAGAACATACGAATTTGCGTTGATTATCGCAAATTGAATCAGGTCACAAAGTTCGACGCTGAACCGATGCCTTTGTTAGAAGATCTACTGATTAGACTTTCTAATTCTAGATTCTTCACTAAACTTGACTTGTCTAAAGGTTATTGGCAAGTGCCTTTAGCAGAGCATGCCAAACCTCTTACTGCTTTTTCTACACCTAGGGGTCTATTTCAATGGAATGTTATGCCTTTTGGTCTCATGAACGCCCCTGCCACTTTCGTTCGCATGATGCGTCGAATTCTGTCACATCGTTCGGATGTCATCGCATACTTAGATGACATCTGTCTCTTCAGTGATACCTGGGAAGATCACTATTTAGGGTTATATGACTTACTGTCCACTCTACGTGAGAATAATTTGACAGCAAAACCTTCTAAAGCTTTTGTTGGTTTAGGTGAAATCTCTTTCCTGGGTCATCGTGTTGGTCATGGTCTCTTGAAGACAGAAGACCACAATACTTCCAAAATACTGAACATCTCTGTTCCTAAAACGAAGAAACAAGTTAGGAGTCTCTTAGGTATAATTCAATTTTATGGGAGATTTATTCCAAATTTATCTTCGATCATGGCACCCTCTCTCAACATTGTTGAAGAAAGGTTCGCCTAATCTGGTCCGTTGGTCTGAAGAATGCCAATCTTCACTAGACCAAATCAAGAATATATTTTCTTCTCCTCCCATCTTAAGATTACCTACTCTTGATAGGACTTTTGTTCTTCGGAGTGATGCTTCATCCACTGGGATTGGAGCAGCACTGATGCAAGAATATGCAAATACTCTGCATCCTGTTATGTACATTTCTAGAAAACTAAATGCGGCAGAGAGGAACTACTCGGTTTTAGACCGTGAGTTGTTAGCGATGGTTTGGTCAATTCTAAAGCTACAAAGATTCCTCCTGGGCGCACATTTCATTCTAGAGACTGATCAGAAAGCTCTTACAGCTATTCAGACTAAGAATTTGAAGAGTTCGAGATCCACTCGATATGCTATAGCTCTTCAACCTTTTCACTTCACGGTACGAGCTATCCGTGGTGCGGATAATGTGATGGCTGACATTTTGTCTAGATGCCCACATGACTCCAACTAATACTTCTGTCCTATATTTCTATATATTACAGAGTCATAACACACCTATATTTCTACAATAGATTAGCACATCTGTACTTACTTTATATGTACACACTATCGTGCTTTGTTGTCATCTTCTTCTGTTCGTTTTTTAAAATGATAGAGGAGGACTGAGTAGTTAATATAAGGGCCGTTAGTTTACTAAACAGCCACAATTATTAATAATGTATTGTACCTTATGAAGCATATTAGTTATTAATTAGCATTATATTGCTTGTACTTTCTCAGAATGTCATTGTTGAGCTGAGGACTTACCTTACGAGTTCTAGATTGTGTACTTACCCTCGGAATACCAGAGCATATGTCCTGGATCGTCATGTAGTTTAACTTTGCTATGTACTTATGTCATTACATGTCAAAGAATGTACTATTTAAATTTTCCTATCAGATTTGTACATCCATTTTTAAAGACAATATTAGAGTATGCTGTTTAATGATGATTATAGTAACTTGCATACGTATATTGTGTTTACATGCTAACGTGATGTGTGTTGGTGACACCTCCCCGATGTGAATATTTTTTGAGACATATTTATTTTTCTGTTGAGGTATATCCTCACCAGACACTCTATAATTAGCCTATTGTTTGGCAATTTAATTAATTATCAGCGCATAATTCGTGCGTTTTGAGCCGCCTATCGCTTGCTCTTTGATATTGAAAAAAAAATATGTTCCACATTTTTTTTTTATCGGGAGGAGGTGGTGATATGTTGCGTGATAAATTCTCGCAACATCGTTTTATTTCAATATCTGTTTTATAACGCAAGGGCAACAACTGCTTGAAATTTATAGTCACTTTTCTCGGTAAGCATTTGTCTTCTCGCGTTAGTATCGAATGCAGTTAACTTTTGAGCTGTGGTCATTTTTGCGCTGGACTGCGCATGACTTGTCTTGTTGTTTGGTCGATCGGTTTCCGCCCACCACTAGTGGGAGTGAGCGATTTGGAATGGCGAAAGAGATGCCTCGTTGAAGAGGGGATCTCCGCTATTTTTGTTCTGTCAGGGATGTGTAGTCCTCTTATGGATATTTCGTTTAGTCGAGATAATACCTCTAGTGTTTTCCCACATGTCGGGAGGCGTGATATTTCTGTGTATTTCATGAAAGCAAGGTAAATTGACTTTTTCATTAACTCTATCGATTTTGGGTCGTGAGCGATTTCGATTCATAGCCTGTCTCCGAAAGTCGTCGTCACGAGATGTTCTTTCCCAGCTCACATGTCGCTGCATTATACTGCATCGGTTGATGCATGTACCAAGGACCATTACTTGCTACTTTGTTAAATGAACTAGGTTTAGAAAACCTTTATTATCTAGAGGATATTCTTGAGGACATTATTTATACTTCGGCAGACGTGTCTGTCTTGCTGAAGTCAAACTAAGGAGAGTGAACTGATCTCATACATCTGGTTATCTCCTGGCTGTTATAGAAAAGGATGGAGTTGTTCATCTGACTACATTTACAGCACTTTGAAATATAACATGCATCTGACTCATCATTGTAATGCTGTCTACCGTTTATTGCTGTATTGAATGTTGCTGTGATAATGACTGTTTGATGTGCCTACACATTTGCGTAACCATTTTGTCACTGTGGCGTCCACAATAAATAATGAAGAAAAACGTCAACGGCTGTTTCAAGACTCATTGACTTTATACGTCGTGAGTTTACTGACGTCCTATGTGGATTGCCCTGTTATTGTTGCATGAACATTGTTTTGACTGAACACATCTACACACTACACAAAACCAGACATGCGGATGCCATCCATCATCATATGGCATCACGCATCATTTGGTGGCCAGTGTGGGGAAAAAGAAGCTGAAAATAAAAGACTTGAAAAAGAAGCTGAAAATAAAAGACTTGAAAAAGAAGCTGAAAATAAAAGACTTGAAAAAGAAGCTGAAAATGAAAGACTTCAAATGCAGGCTCAAGCTGAAGAAAGGAAGTTACAAAGAGAGTCTGATGAGAGGAAAGCAAAAATGGAACATGAAGAAAAACTCTTAGCTTTAGAGTTGGAGAAATTGAAATTGACGAGCATGAGTAATGGTAATGATTCAAACAAGGGTTCATCTTCTGGGAAGGCTAATAATGATACTTTTAAGATTAAGTTACCAACATTTAGTCCTTCCAGTGATGACATAATGTTCTATCTGGACAGATTTGAACAAGCATGTACAGCTCATAACATAGACAAAGCAAAATATGTTTATCAGTTATCAGGGATACTGACAGGTAAAGCTCTAAGTATATTAAATATGGTGGATGAACCTGACAAGAGCAATTATGAGGTTGTCAGGGCCGCTTTGTTAAAGAAATATCAGCTTAACGAAGACGGCTATCGTCTACAATTTAAAAACATGTTACCTGAAAATGGAGTTGAATTCTCCGAGTTTATTGCAAGAATACGCATTACTTTCTCACGATGGGTTGAACTATCTAAGACGGAAAAAACTTATGAAGGACTTATGGACTTAATACTTAGAGACAAAGTCATGTCGTCTGTCAATGAGTCTTTCCTTGCTTTCCTTCATGAACGTAAACCTAAAACAATAAAAGAAATGGAAGATTTCTGTTGCCAATACGTAACTGCGCACCCACACATAACCATGGGTAACTCTAAGGTGAAAGAAGGTTTACCAGTTGCTTCGGCAGCTCCGTATGGTCAAAACTTTGCTCGTAGATCCCAACAAAATTTTGATAGAAAGGGCAGCGGTAATTTCTGTCAAAATCATGGAAACCAATTTCATGGTGATTCTTCTTCGAAGAATTGGAGACAACCTGATAGTGGTCGTTACTATCACCCTAATAATTATAAGCATTTCAAAAGAGGATATGGTAATAGAGGTTATTCCTGCCGAAGACCTCAGAACCAAACAAATAGATGTTCGCATCAATGTGAACATGATAGTAATCGTGGAAACTGGAATTCGAACCAGTATAACAATTACAATAGAGACAATAATAACTGCAGAGATAATAATAACTCTGATAACTTCAGAGGTAATAATAGTCGGGGTAGATCTCAACACAAAAAAAAGAGATATCAGCAGGCTAATGCTGTACAACAGGAAACTGAGGGAGCCTGTAATCATGTTGTTGATAGTAAAAACTTTGACGCTGTCACTAGTTCTGCTTTTGACTTTGAGAGAGCAAACAAATGCCCCCAATGCAGTACTTTATTCGAACCGGGTACCATAACTACTTTGAGTTGTGGTCACCCACTTCCCGCTCTTCCTGCTGCTGTTGCGCATGACGGGAGGGGTTCTTTAATTCTACATAAGGGTCTTGTTAATGATACTCCGGTCTCACTACTTTTCGATTCCGGATGCACCACTATTGGTGTTAGACAATCGCTTGTAGATCCATCTTGTGCTACAGGAAGGGTTATTAAATGTGTCACATTTGGCGGCACTCTAGAAAAATATCCTACTGCTGTAATTCGCATTGCCACTCCTTTCTTTACTGGAGATGTGCATGCTTGTCTCTTACCTAATCCTATTGCGGACCTTATTATTGGTCGTATTCACGGAGTTAGGGAGTGTACCCCACAGCAAATTGCTGCTTGGGAAGATAATAACATGCAAGCTACAAATGCAGTAGTTACAAGAGCACAAGCTCTACAAACACCCGAAACTTCACTGAATAGTGATAATGAAGTTGATAGCCAAGATAGTCACTTAGTAATTACTCGTGACTCTTTCATAAAATTGCAAGAAGAAGATCCTTCTTTAAAAAAATTCTTCGTTCTTGCGAAGAAAGGTGATCCGAATCAGGATACAAATAGAAAATCTTGGATTGCAATGAGAAACGGCGTACTTGTACGTATGGTACAAGATTCGACTACGTCGGCACATTCGCAAATTCTTGTTCCCAAGAGCATGAGAGTCCAAATATTACAACATGCTCATGACTCGCAATGTGCTGGACATATGGGTTTTGCCCGTACGAAGTCGAGAGTCCTTGCGGCTTTCTTTTGGCCTTTTGTCAATAAGGACATTCGTATTTACTGCCGATCATGCAAGGTATGTCAGGAGGTCAAATCTAGAGGACCACGACATGCTGCGCCTATCCAGGCTGCGGACATTCCTATTCGGCCGTTTCAGAAAATGGCCATAGATATTATTGGCCCTTTTAAGGTCAAGTCGGCCAGAGGACATCAGTTTATCCTTACATGTGTCGATATGTGCACACGTTGGCCAGAGGCTATTCCTCTTAAGAGCATATCTACTACAGATATCGCAGATGCTCTTTGGTTGATATTTTCTCGCTTGGGGTTCCCCAGAGAAATATTGTCAGACCATGGCACTCAACTCATATCTGACACTATGTCACAGGTAATGTCTACCTTACATATTGAACGATCTCTCAGTAGTATCTACCATCCTATGTCTAATGGGTTAGTTGAGCGTCTGAATAGAAACGCTCAAGACTTTGCTTGGTAAGATAACTGAAGATCATCCTCAAGATTGGGACAGGGTTTTACCCGCGGCTCTCTTTGCCTATAGAGAAGTCCCTAATGAACACACAGGATTTTCTCCCTTCGAACTTGTCTTTGGCGCGCGTCCACGCGGCCCTATGTCTTTATTACACGATCTCATCACTGCCGATGATATTAGCGATGAAACTCAATCCTCATATGAGTATGTCATTGCTCTTAGACAAAAGATCATTGAGGCATGTAAGCTAGCAACTGCTTCATCAGAAATTGCTAAAGAGAAGGCAAGGCAGTTTGCTAACAAGAATAGATGTCTACGACAACTTTGTCCAGGTGACAAAGCATTCGTCCTACTCCCCAGTAGGGAAAATAGACTTCTTATTGCATGGAAAGGTCCGTATGCAATAGTCTCTCGGATTTCCGATGTTGACTATGTGGTCGATATTGATGGAAAGCATAAAACTTTCCACATAAACATGCTTTCGGAATTTCACGAACGTCCGGACTATTTGCTGCCTATTTTCCAGGCAACGGATGATGCTCCTGCACCTCACGGTCATTATTCATCCCTGTCTGTCATTCAGGATGAGGAAGCTACCTTCTCTGATGTCAACCTTCCCCTTCCAGTTGTTCCATTACATTCCACGGAATCTTGGAAAAACGTTTCTGTTTCTCCTAATCTTTCTGGTGACGAACATCGACAAGTCTCGTCGATGTTACAAACATTTCAGGATGTTCTCACTGACATTCCTGGACACACAGATGTCATAGAACATGACATAATTCTTACCGACAATAATCCAATTAGGGTTAGGCCGTATCCTATTCCTATACACTTTCAGTCGCAAGTGGAAAAGGAATGGGATGAAATGATTCAATTAAATATAATTGAACCATCGACTTCACCATATTCTTCTTCCATGGTTATTGTCCGGAAGAAGGATAAGAACATACGAATTTGCGTTGATTATCGCAAATTGAATCAGGTCACAAAGTTCGACGCTGAACCGATGCCTTTGTTAGAAGATCTACTGATTAGACTTTCTAATTCTAGATTCTTCACTAAACTTGACTTGTCTAAAGGTTATTGGCAAGTGCCTTTAGCAGAGCATGCCAAACCTCTTACTGCTTTTTCTACACCTAGGGGTCTATTTCAATGGAATGTTATGCCTTTTGGTCTCATGAACGCCCCTGCCACTTTCGTTCGCATGATGCGTCGAATTCTGTCACATCGTTCGGATGTCATCGCATACTTAGATGACATCTGTCTCTTCAGTGATACCTGGGAAGATCACTATTTAGGGTTATATGACTTACTGTCCACTCTACGTGAGAATAATTTGACAGCAAAACCTTCTAAAGCTTTTGTTGGTTTTGGTGAAATCTCTTTCCTGGGTCATCGTGTTGGTCATGGTCTCTTGAAGACAGAAGACCACAATACTTCCAAAATACTGAACATCTCTGTTCCTAAAACGAAGAAACAAGTTAGGAGTCTCTTAGGTTTAATTCAATTTTATGGGAGATTTATTCCAAATTTATCTTCGATCATGGCACCTCTCTCAACATTGTTGAAGAAAGGTTCGCCTAATCTGGTCCGTTGGTCTGAAGAATGCCAATCTTCACTAGACCAAATCAAGAATATATTTTCTTCTCCTCCCATCTTAAGATTACCTACTCTTGATAGGACTTTTGTTCTTCGGAGTGATGCTTCATCCACTGGGATTGGAGCAGCACTGATGCAAGAATATGCAAATACTCTGCATCCTGTTATGTACATTTCTAGAAAACTAAATGCGGCAGAGAGGAACTACTCGGTTTTAGACCGTGAGTTGTTAGCGATGGTTTGGTCAATTCTAAAGCTACAAAGATTCCTCCTGGGCGCACATTTCATTCTAGAGACTGATCAGAAAGCTCTTACAGCTATTCAGACTAAGAATTTGAAGAGTTCGAGATCCACTCGATATGCTATAGCTCTTCAACCTTTTCACTTCACGGTACGAGCTATCCGTGGTGCGGATAATGTGATGGCTGACATTTTGTCTAGATGCCCACATGACTCCAACTAATACTTCTGTCCTATATTTCTATATATTACAGAGTCATAACACACCTATATTTCTACAATAGATTAGCACATCTGTACTTACTTTATATGTACACACTATCGTGCTTTGTTGTCATCTTCTTCTGTTCGTTTTTTAAAATGATAGAGGAGGACTGAGTAGTTAATATAAGGGCCGTTAGTTTACTAAACAGCCACAATTATTAATAATGTATTGTACCTTATGAAGCATATTAGTTATTAATTAGCATTATATTGCTTGTACTTTCTCAGAATGTCATTGTTGAGCTGAGGACTTACCTTACGAGTTCTAGATTGTGTACTTACCCTCGGAATACCAGAGCATATGTCCTGGATCGTCATGTAGTTTAACTTTGCTATGTACTTATGTCATTACATGTCAAAGAATGTACTATTTAAATTTTCCTATCAGATTTGTACATCCATTTTTAAAGACAATATTAGAGTATGCTGTTTAATGATGATTATAGTAACTTGCATACGTATATTGTGTTTACATGCTAACGTGATGTGTGTTGGTGACACCTCCCCGATGTGAATATTTTTTGAGACATATTTATTTTTCTGTTGAGGTATATCCTCACCAGACACTCTATAATTAGCCTATTGTTTGGCAATTTAATTAATTATCAGCGCATAATTCGTGCGTTTTGAGCCGCCTATCGCTTGCTCTTTGATATTGAAAAAAAAAATATGTTCCACATTTTTTTTTTTATCGGGAGGAGGTGGTGATATGTTGCGTGATAAATTCTCGCAACATCGTTTTATTTCAATATCTGTTTTATAACGCAAGGGCAACAACTGCTTGAAATTTATAGTCACTTTTCTCGGTAAGCATTTGTCTTCTCGCGTTAGTATCGAATGCAGTTAACTTTTGAGCTGTGGTCATTTTTGCGCTGGACTGCGCATGACTTGTCTTGTTGTTTGGTCGATCGGTTTCCGCCCACCACTAGTGGGAGTGAGCGATTTGGAATGGCGAAAGAGATGCCTCGTTGAAGAGGGGATCTCCGCTATTTTTGTTCTGTCAGGGATGTGTAGTCCTCTTATGGATATTTCGTTTAGTCGAGATAATACCTCTAGTGTTTTCCCACATGTCGGGAGGCGTGATATTTCTGTGTATTTCATGAAAGCAAGGTAAATTGACTTTTTCATTAACTCTATCGATTTTGGGTCGTGAGCGATTTCGATTCATAGCCTGTCTCCGAAAGTCGTCGTCACGAGATGTTCTTTCCCAGCTCACATGTCGCTGCATTGTACTGCATCGGTTGATGCATGTACCAAGGACCATTACTTGCTACTTTGTTAAATGAACTAGGTTTAGAAAACCTTTATTATCTAGAGGATATTCTTGAGGACATTATTTATACTTCGGCAGACGTGTCTGTCTTGCTGAAGTCAAACTAAGGAGAGTGAACTGATCTCATACATCTGGTTATCTCCTGGCTGTTATAGAAAAGGATGGAGTTGTTCATCTGACTACATTTACAGCACTTTGAAATATAACATGCATCTGACTCATCATTGTAATGCTGTCTACCGTTTATTGCTGTATTGAATGTTGCTGTGATAATGACTGTTTGATGTGCCTACACATTTGCGTAACCATTTTGTCACTGTGGCGTCCACAATAAATAATGAAGAAAAACGTCAACGGCTGTTTCAAGACTCATTGACTTTATACGTCGTGAGTTTACTGACGTCCTATGTGGATTGCCCTGTTATTGTTGCATGAACATTGTTTTGACTGAACACATCTACACACTACACAAAACCAGACATGCGGATGCCATCCATCATCATATGGCATCACGCATCAATAACCAAAATATTTTATCTGTGTAACTTTAATCTTCAATATTAAATCTCTTTTTATTCCAAGATTTTCTACGAAACAAGGTTTTAAACATTCAAAAACCTCCTTAAACAATTTGAAAACAGTCTGAAATATGAATACTGGGAGTAACTTGTGTAGGCAGAGCTTATTAATTCATCTCCCATTGTGTTTCTCATAGAGGAAACATCTACCACTGGTCCTCTAGAGACAGACAACTCTAGTCCAGAGAGTTAACCGTTACAAAACTTTCCCGACTATCAGGAGTAACCTCCCCTCAGCGGCAGTTTTAGGCAGAGACAACCTTTGGCTTTCGTGCCCTGTAGTACCTGAAGGTCTCTAATAAGAAATAATAAATCTACTTCTCCTTCAAGCATGTCGTACAAGGCAACTAATGTGAGATGAACGTGGGGGCTCACATCCCCATCATATAGAATTAAGTGCTACAGAATAACCATTGCAAAAACATGTGAATTCTCTGTGCAGACTTCCTGACATGGGATCAGCGACAGTGGTGGTTCTATGAGTACATTGATTAAAGAGGAGAATTACGATGAGAATATGTGACCGTGTAGGTTATACGGCACTAGTAGTTATATTGATTTTATTTGGTCAGAGTTAATCCTTTATATGTTGTTGTAGTTCAAGTGCTAACTGGCCTTCCGCCAGAGATGGTAATACTTGACTTTTGCTCATTTTTCTTCCCATGTTTGTTCTTCTCTTTTGTGTTTAGTGATAAACACAACAGTCTCAACATGACAAGGTATAATCCAAATGAAATACTGTAAAGTTCCACAAACAGCAATACAGTATATGTTTATTGACCGCCGTTTGACAAGAACCGGTATTTTCACAAATTTGACATGTTCGTTACTCACTTATAAACAAAATAGTGTATACATCCAAAAGAAATATATCCAACAGAAGGAAAGAAAATAATAAACTGGTCTTGATAATCTCAAAGACGAAGTTCATCTAACACTACAAACTACCTAGCACAAATTTCTTGTCTATATCTAATATCCTTCTTCTAAATCTAAAAACTATAAACTCTCTGTAAACATCCTTCCTAAAGACCTAAAAATCTGTAAAAGCCTGTCTATCGCCCACATCTCTCCTTTTTATACACAGCTACTTCTTTTTCCCGCCAATTTTCACACGACTCACTCTTTTTTCCCACACGTTACAATTTTCTTCATACGGCTCTGTTTTCGACATTTTGCACACGGCTTTCTGTTATTTCGACATTTATCTCACACGTCTTTGGTTTCTTTTCGACTTTTGTCACAACTCTCTTTTCCACCTAAACAATGGAAAAAAACCCAAATCACAACATTCATTTCCCTTTTTCTGCGCTTAGCTCTCATTCATTTTTATTATCTGGGACTGCCCTATATTTGCCCTCTCAGAGCAGTGCCTGCTGACTGAACTTTGAATGATCCTGCGTTTTCTGTGAAAACGTCTTATTTGCTTTTAATGTCGGTCATTCCTATATGTACCATATTATAGCACGTATAAATGCTAGTGTCGTAGCAGGGATAATGCTAGCGTGGAAGGCCATGCGATCACATACGTCCCGGGCCTACAAATGTATCCCAGAGAGAGACATTTGCGTACTATCAACTAACTACCTCATGCTAGTAACTGCTATAAATAATAACCTATTGGTAGAGGCTCTCAGAAAAAAAAATTTTTATAATCTTTTTTTGTAAAACGAGGGATCACAGTATATTTGTAATGCGTAAAACGGGGATCCCATTGTATTTATAATGCGTTAAACGGGGGATACATAAAATTTGTTAATACACTTCGCCATTAAACAGTATTGGTGCACACTACTTCTCAACAATGTCAATATGTAAAACGCTGTGAATTAGTCATCACCATAATGTTAACATACTTAATGCTAACATTTTCAAAAAAATAATTGTATACGATTTTCATCGGTTGTGCAAACAACACAAACAAAACCACAAAAAATAGTTTGGCAATATTTAACAGAAGTGACTAATATTCATTAAGTATTTAACAATCGTAAATGTAGTAGCTGCAACGAACATCAGCCTAACAGCATAGAACTAATGGTCAAACATCAGACCGTGGGACGCAAAAATGTAATATATGTATATATACACTATGACATTGGAATATACAAACAAATCAATATTAATCTATAATTTTATAATGAAATATGAACTGGAGCTGTACGCTCTCGTAACTGTCAATATAAGACGTAGTAAACATAATACAATCATATGATACAGGCGACACCATCCTGCCACTGCGGTCAGTGATTTACCAGGGTGTATATGGGTCTTAAACACCAAAAATTTGGACAAGTTGTGGTGAACTGTCTATGTGTTCACCGTAAAATCTAAATATAGAATTATTAATGTGGTTACATGGAGTTACAAAGTATTTTTTTTTTAAATGTCTCTAATCTCCAGCTTATGTAATGGTCGTTACTATGAAGGAGGATAACAATAGCTATACAAATAACTATCGGGTGGTGGAGTATGAACGATCTCAGTAACACATGAACCAAGTACCAAAACTGTTTATAGGTTCGTCATCAAATAGAAAATCTGCATACAAATGCAAGTTCATTACAATGGACAACAATTTGTCAAGAAAATATACTGCAGCGTTCCGCTTACATTGTGACATAGGTCAGAAAAATACAGGTACATCAATATGTGATGTTTAGTTCTCAATACAAGGTTTATCAACATGTGAACATATCCGTTACCATGTTAGCGATTTCTCATGGAATCGTCATGGTTTGCATGTAGGCTAACAATGTAGTATTTCGCTAATCCGCGAACTGTGTTGATTATCATATAAGTTATACACAGTTAAAGTTAGTTGCTTATCCTTTACAGGACGTGGCAATCAACCCCAGCTTTTATTGGCTGTTTTGTGATTTTTCATGGCAATTTTTTCATTCAGTAGTTTGCCATTGCTTTCTGAACGGTACGGCGCTTATACCATTGTTAAAAATCCACACAAAGCGATAAAATTATACACAACTTGCAAAATATATCACCAAGTCAAATTTTAGGTAACAATATATGTCTCAACTATTTAGTGGTGTGGGGTGCATATTGGGATAAATGAAGAAGTAGGGGAACGGAGGTCAGTCATGGGAATGTACATGGGGGTCGTAGGGGCGTTAGCTGTGTCAGTGGGGGGTAACAATGTCCTCATTATCTTTTATCGATGTCCGCTGTGGACATCTCATCTTCTTGTACACATGGTATGTATACATTTTACAGCTTAAAGTTTAAAATACCAATTATACTAGGCAAAATCAATAGTCCTGACACTCTAGTGTGTCGGGTCATGGCCTCTGGTGTGTAGACAGTGTCTAATTCTGAAATAAGGGTAGACATATCTACTGCCTTTAATGGTGGTGGTTGAGGAGGGGCAGTAAACATAGTCCTGGAATCAGGAATGCGAGAAGGGGTTTCCCAGACTACGAAGAAGTATTTATAGGGTTTGATAGAAACGTTAACATAGGTAAAGTCCTTTTTGAATAGTGGAGGATTCTTGGAACGGGGCGTCGATTCAGAACGATCCGTCTGTGATGGGGCATGCCGGAGAAGGTGACAGGAGGTGGAAAGGCGTTTGGATCTGTAGGGAAGAATCAATTTGACGTCTGATTCGTCATACATCTGTGAGAAAGGGTTGTTGACTTGAATAATGTGAGTAGCCATATACGATCATTGAGGTTGTTAACTAAAGGTAACTTGTGTGCAAATCGAATTGTTCGAGTACAAATGGCCTGTGTTTTAACAGCATCAATAAGAAAATCGGCAAAATACATTCTCGATGCGATTGAACATTTTAAAACTGTCTTTCCATAACACGAAAGGAAAGCGGTGAGTTAACACATTTCAAAAAGCTCTCATGTGTCACAATGGAAAAATACGTGTGTATGCTTTGTTAATAGCCATTTCGTATGCTGTCGTATCATATGTGGCGAGGGGGTGGATGTTGGTGTTACTATCATAGGTAATAGAGGGGGGAATAGGTGTAGGGATTGAGTGAATCATATACAGGTCATACTCGCCATCGACAATTATTAGAGGAATAGCGAGAACACGATGAGTTCTGACTGCGAAAGAATCGCGTCAAGTCGTAAAGAATTGTTGTACTGAAAAAGATTATGATGCTGAACTACTGGTGGACGGAGTGTATGTAAGAGGATAGTGGACAGGTGGGTGAATAATTTGTAGAAGATCAGTGGGAAGTAAAAGGGAGGGAGGTAAGCGACTGAACTTCAGCATGTCCTTGTGCGACTCTAACAAAGTTAGTGATTGTGTAATGTGTGCGTATAGTGTGTTTGCTTGTGTCACAAAATTCATCAAGAATAAATAAGAGTTCAAAAAAAAACTGTTGTAAAGCAATAGTCCAATTTTCCTTGTTTTTTTTTATAGATTTTCAAAGGCAAAAGGGGTGTAATGGGTACAATTGTTGACTACGTCTCTAAGGTCATTGAGTGCTCTTCTAATCATAAAGATTTCGTACCTAACACGCTCTAAAATGTTTGAATAACTAGAGAAGTGAGATAATTTTAAATTTATGTTTAACCTGGATAACATAGTGATCTACGTGTGCGAATGTTTGCGAAAGTTCTTAAATATCTTGACGTAGCGGTGCAAAAGATGTAATCATAATAACAGTCCATGTTGACGAAGAATCTGAAATAATTCTATAACATTCAAACACAGTGGCGTTACGCCATAATAATTTGTAAGTATATCTGGGTGTTGCAGACGTCGTAACTGTCACTATCATCAGCAGGATCTTGACTGAGGATGACATCTTTCTGAAAAAATAAAATTTCCTACCAAAAATAAAATGGATACTAGTGACTTTAGATGATGGCGGGGAATGAGGGGAAGTACTATGTAGAGAGAGTACTCGTTGGGTACTATAGCTGGGGACGTACCTTTTTGTTCTTAGAGAAGACTGATTCTTCAATAAACCAATAATCGTTGAACTGGATGTTTACGATGTTGACATGAGGAACTTGGCGATAACTTCTGCCCTCGTCAATCGTTGATCACGAGAGGATGGCGTATTTCCCACTGTCGAGTGGGTGGTGGCTCCAGTTGTCGAGGGTAAGGATGAAGTAGTTTTGAAATGGTGCACGTCATGCTGCGTTTTGTGGGGCTATCTGCGTTTTCTTCGCAATTTCATACGTACGTGCTGTTGAGGTGACGTCACAAACTTTGTTAACGGTGGGGAATCATCTGTTGATCCAGAATGTGGGCGCTTCGTTGCTGTGCGAAATTCAGTGTTGTCTGGACTGATCACACTTTCGCCCCCCCCCCCCCCCCCCCCCCCCCCCCCCCCCCCCCCCCCCCCCCCCCCCCCCCCCCCCCCCCCCCCCCCCCCCCCCCCCCCCCCCCCCCCCCCCCCCCCCCCCCCCCCCCCCCCCCCCCCCCCCCCCCCCCCCCCCCCCCCCCCCCCCCCTGTCACTCTCGGGGTCTGCTGTGTCAAGGTCAGATTCGTGTCTCAATGAAGGTGATGGAAGAATAATATCATCTTCCTTAAGTGTGCATGTAGCGCTGTCTGCGTTTTCTTCATTAGACGGTGTTGTGTGTCGATATCATTATCTTCAGTATACTGGTTGTTGTGAATTGTTCTACTTTGAATCACCTGCAGGGGCGTCTCGTCTTCACTGTCGGATGTGCTTCTATGAGTATATTGTCTCATTCTGTTGACGGCGTCACGAAATTGGTCGTTTTCAGAGGTGTGCCGTTCTGCTTCTGAAACAGCGTTGTCTGTGTTTTCTTCGCAATATCTATTGTTGCTCTCTGATTCTCTCAGGCAATTTGTATTGTTGCTTTCTGGTTCTCTCCGGCAGTATATATTGTTGCTTTCTGATTCTCTCCGGCAATATTTACTGTTGCTCTCTGGTTCTCTCCGGCAATATCTATTGTTGCTCTCTGATTATCTCCGGCAATATGTATTGTTGCTCTCTAGTTCTCTCCGGCAATATGTAGTGTTGCTCACTGATTCTCTCCGGTAATATTTATTGTTGCTCTGGTTTTCTCCGGCAATATCTATTGTTGCTCACATATATGTGTCTAGTACTTCGATTGGTGGTGATTATCGGGCGCTGGTATCTCCAGTTACCCCTGTCTGTGTAAAAAAAACAATAAAGTTACGGAAACAACAATAAATGAACAAACTTTGCTGCGGCATGGACATTCGGAGTCTGTGGCTCGTATGACTGTCAGTGGTGAAAGCCGAAAGGAAGCCACTGACATGAAAACGGATGTCCTGACCGCAAAACAGGATACAAGAATAGGTTTTTGGAATGTCAGGACAATGTACGAGACAGGTAAACTAAGACAGGTCACGGCAGAAATGAGAAACTATAGGTTACACATTCTAGGGTTAAGCGAGAGCAGATGGACAGGGGCAGGAAAAGTTAAAACAGCAACAGGAGAAACAGTACTTTACTCTGGAAGAGAGGATGGGCAGCACAATGAAGGCGTAGCCATTATTCTACAGAAAGGAATAGAAAGTACATTGCTGGAATGAAAACCCATCAACAACAGACTGATAAGATTAAGATTGAGAGGGAGATTCACCAACACTACAATAATACAATGCTACGCACCAACGAATGATAGCGATGAGGAGGTCAAGGATGAATTCTATCTACAACTGCAGAAAGAAATGGAAGACACACCTAGATATGATCTTGTTATAGTAATGGGAGACCTCAATGCGAAAGTTGGTACACACAATACATATAATGAAAGAACAATGGGGAAATGCGGCAGCGGAACAGCAAACGAAAATGGGGATAAACTAATAAGTTTCTGTAGCATTAACAACCTGGTCATTGGAGGAACACTCTTCCCACATAAAGAAATTCACAAATTAACTTGGGAATCACCAAATGGTCGGGACAGAAACCAGATAGACCACATCATGGTTAACGGTAGATGGAGACATGCATTACAAGATGTGAAGGTAAGAAGAGGTGCAGATGTAGGAAGTGATCACCATTTAGTAGTAGCAAAACTGAAAGTGAAACTAAGAAGGGCTGCACCAACTGTAACTACACAGAAAAGGTTTGACATCAGCAAATTGAAGGACTCCCTTACCAGAAAAGCTATTGCGGCCGACATAAAGAAACGATATCAATTTGCCAAAAGTCAGAAAAAGACATTGACTGATGATATAGACCAGAATTTCAACACCATTTCAACAATATACAAAGAAAGCAGCAAATCATGCTTGGGATTCCAGGAAAGGAAGAAGCAAGACTGGATAACACCAGAAACATTAAACACCATAACGATGAGAAAGGAAATGAAAAGAAAGAAAACAGAAGCGAAGTCCCCCAGGTTAAAGCAACTATATAGCGAACAGTACAGTCAGCTGGACAAGGAAGTTAAACGCTAAACCCGAGCCAACAAAAGGAATTTCCTAGACGATCTTGCAAGACAGGCAGAGGAGGCAGCACTGAGAAATGAACAAAGCACAGTATACAAAATAACTAAATTCATCAGTGGAAAACGAGGTGCAAACAATATTACATTAGTAAGAGATAAGCAAGGTAATCTCATCACGACAGCAGAGGGACAGGAAACAAGATGGGCAGAGCACTTCAGAGAAACTCTGAACAAGGAACCACCAGAGACACCATTGAATGTTCCTGAAGCTGAAAACGATCTAGATGTGAATACAGACATTCCACGCAAAGAAGAAATCATCACAGCAATCAAAGGGTTAAAGAACGGCAAAGCTCCGGGCCATGATAACTTAAATGCAGAGCTATTTAAGACAGACCCTGAGCTAGCAGCAGAACTATTAGAACCACTATTTGCACAAGTCTGGAAAACGGGGACAACACCATCAGAGTGGAACAAAGGAATAATTGTCAAATTGCCCAAGAAGGGAGATCTTGCAGACTGCAATAATTGGAGAGGAATCACTCTTCTCTCAGTTCCCAGCAAAATACTAGGCAGGATAATTATACAGAGAATTTCAAAGGCAGTAGACCACAAACTGAGGAAAGAACAAGCAGGATTTAGAAAGAACAGGAGATGTGTTGATCATATATTCACTCTCAGGAACATTATAGAGCAGTGCTCAGAATGGCAAAGACAGCTTTACATTAATTTTGTTGATTTTGAAAAGGCTTTTGACAGCATACATAGGGACAGTTTATGGAAAATACTGAGGGCTTATGGAATTCCAAGCTGCATAGTGTCAATCATAAAAAGCCTCTATGCCAACTTTACGTGTAGTGTTGGGCAGAGCAACCTAACCTTTGAGGTGAAGAAAGGAGTACGACAGGGATGTCCCTTATCAACCACTCTATTTTTAACAGTCATAGACTGGGTGATGCGCCAGACAACAGACGGCAGTCCAAGAAGAATAAGATGGACAACATTTTTTACATTGGAAGATCTGGAATATGCAGATGACATTGCACTACTAGCACATTCACATCAACACATCCAGGAAAAAACGGATAGACTTAATAAGTTTAGCCAGCAGGTGGGCTTGAATATCAATTTAAAGAAGTCTGAGGTCATGACGCTCAATGTGAGCAACCCTGAGCCCATATCAGTAAGGAATCAGCAATTGGTACAGACAGATACCTTCACATACCTAGGAAGCATAGTAACACCAGACAGCGGGGCAGGCAAAGACATCAACATCAGAATGAATAAGGCAAGAACTGCCTTCTTTAGCCTAAACAACATCTGGAAGTCCTCCCAATACAGCACAAGCACAAAATTAAGATTATATCAGAGCTGTGTGCTTTCTGTGCTTCTCTATGGTGCGGAATGCTGGAGAGTTACAGAGAAGGAAATGTCGAAGTTGTCCTCTTTTCACACAACATGCCTAAGAAAAATTCACCGAATCTTTTGGCCAAATACCATCACTAACCAAGATCTGCTTACTCGTAGTAAGCAAGAGGACATGCACACCATCGTAGCTGGCAGACGCTGGAGCTGGGTTGGTCATGTCCTCAGAAGAGACCCCGATGCCATCACAAGAACAGCTATGCTTTGAACCCCTGAAGGAAAACGAAAGAGGGGCCGACCAAAAACAACCTGGCGGAGGACTGTGAAGGCCTAGATGCAAAGAATGAACCAGAGTTGGGGCACTGTACGAAGGATGGCCACCGACCGAGCAAAGTGGAATCAATTTGTTCTTGCCCTACAAGACGCCACTAGGCGTGATGACCACTGACTGCTTTGACCGTCGGCGGCTAAGGATCAAAGAAGAAAAAGAAGGTATCTCCAGTTAGGTGTCTGTCATCGTCTGTACGGTACAAAGTTAATGTTCTGGGGTTGATTGCAAGTGACCATATTCACGCATCGTTTGATTTCTGGTTGACGTCTATCCATGGAAATAGACTTTCGTGACTGTCGAATTATACTTGTTCTCATCTGCTGTGGGTATCCTCCAGGCAGTTGAGATTACTTTTGGTCACCAAAGAATGCGGGGCGGTGTGGGGTGTGGTGTGGGAGCTGACAAAGAATAGGTGACTGATGGGTATCAGAGTGTGACATGATCTGATAATTTTTTCTCCACCCTCCTACCGGTTCTACATTCATTGTCCGACCATTCTCGGTTGTTAACTGACACTTCTGTTGCTTCCCTATGTTGATGTTATTTATTTGCTGTGTCATTCCTTTCTTTATTTGACCAACAAAATTTCTTACTGCTATACGATGGTGTCTTCTATTTAGACTACTCCAGTCTGCTCATGTTTTGGCAGTGTCTCTTTCCCATTTTCTATGGTATGGTTGACAATCATATTGCTGTTGTTGCTGTAGCTGCTGTGCAAATAATGCCTGTTGTTGCTGCTGTTGTTGCTGTAGTGTATACAACGCTTGTTGTTGCTGCTGTTGTTCTTGACTTGGATTCATTATATTGATTATTCCTGTCTGCTTTCACTAAAAAAAGGGCAGGTCACGACGCCAATTAGTTATTATATATGGCCGTGTAGGTTATACGGCATTAGTAGTTATGTTGATTTTATTTCGTCAGAGTTAATCCTTTATATGTTGTTGTAGTTCAAGTGCTAACTGGCCTTCCGCCAGAGATGGTAATACTTGACTTTTGATCATTTTTCTTCCCAGGTTTGTTCTTCCCTTTGTGTTTAGTGATAAGCACAACAGTCTCAACATGACAAGGTATAATCTAAATGAAATACTGTAAAGTTCCACAAACAGCAATGCAGTATATGTTTATTGACCATCGTTTGACAAATACCGTTATTTTCACAAATTTGACAGGTTCGTTACTCACTTATAAACAAAATAGTGTCTACATCCAAAAGAAATATATCCAACAGAAGAAAAGAAAATAATAAACTGGTCTTGATAATCTCAAAGACGAAGTTCATCTAACACCACAAACTACCTAGCACAAATTTCTTGTCTATATCTAATATCCTTCTTCTAAATCTAAAAACTATAAACTCTCTGTAAACATCCTTCCTAAAGTCCTAAAAATCTATAAAAGCCTGTCTATCGCCCACATCTCTCCTTTTTATACACAGCTACTTCTTTTTCCCGCCAATTTTCACACGACTCACTCTTTTTTCCCACACGTTACAATTTTCTTCATACGGCTGTTTTCGACATTTTGCACACGGCTTTCTGTTATTTCGACATTTGTCTCACACGTCTTTGGTTTCTTTTCGACTTTTGTCACAACTCTCTTTTCCACCTAAACAATGGAAAAAAAAAACCCAAATCACAACATTCATTTCCCACTTTCCGCGCTTAGCTCTCATTCATTTTTATTATCTGGGACTGCCCTATATTTGCCCTCTCAGAGCAGTGCTTGCTGACTGAACTTTGAATGATCTTGCGTTTTGTGTGAAAACGTCTTATTTGCTTTTAATGTCGGTCGTTTTTATATATACCATATTATAGCACGTATAAATGCTAGTGTCGTAGCAGGGATAATGCTAGCATGGAAGGCCATGCGGTCACAGTAGTAATAATTGTTATTGTTAATCAGAATCGACCTCACTGCACTCAGGGCAAACCCATAGGTGCTCAATCTCCCTCAGCAAATGCCCTTTCTCCGCCCATCACCTTTTTAAAACAAAACAAAAAGTGAATATCCGTTTACGGGAAAGGCTTCGGGAGTAAACCCTGAGGATAAATCCGCAGTCGGAGTCCATAAGACAGTCTAATGTTGATATTACATTATTCTGGCAACTCCTGCGACGTGGCTAGTACTAAACTGTATTGGCTATTGTCGTTCCTTTGGACATTCCGGCTGCGTGGAGAGGGAGATCATGCTGTATGGAGAACAGCTTGATCTTCATATTACTGTGCCCAAGCTCGCGCCCTGGAGAGGACACTCCAGCTTCACCCTATGGTATCAGAACAAAACGGGAAGTAGCAGTTTGTATGAGAATTTAGCTGCAGTCATCAAAGGCACACCTAAACAAGAGCAATGTGTTCTTTTTTCGTGATTTCAAACCTAGGGGGTGGGGGCTGCCGATAATGATTCATGATCTTCGCGTCTAGGCAGATTTGTATTGGCAAGATGAATGAAAATGGACAACGGCTCTTCGAGTTATGTGTCCATCATAACCTCTGTGTGATCAGCTCCTACTTT
>JAMPIV010013363.1:80000-118606 GCA_024509875.1 Oreohelix idahoensis
ACGACGCAGTTGATTTCCCAACCGAGTTCCTTAACGAGCAGTGCCCATCGGGAATGCCACCGCATTTGCTGAAATTAAAGGTTGCTGCATTTATCATGTTATTGCGAAATCTGAACGCAAAAAAACGGACTATTGAATGGCACGCGTTTGGTCATAAAGGTCTTGCATCGGAATTCAATTGGTGCAGAAATTATCACTGGCAGTAATAAGGGAGAACGAGTCTTAATTCCTCGCATTGACTTAGAACCGAACGAGCACAGTTTACCATTTAGGATGCGACGTCGTCAATTCCCAGTGATTTTAGCATTTGCAATGACGATCAATAAGGCGCAAGGACAATCTTTTGATCATGTAGGAGTTTTCCTTCCTGAACCTGTTTTCGGACACGGCCAGCTCTATGTCGCCCTCACCGGAGGAACAAATTATCAAAACTTGAAAGTTTTTGTTAAAAACACGTTTTATCAGGGAACATTTTTTAAAACAAATCCAAGCACTTTCACTCAAAAATGTTGTCATCAAAGAACTTTTATATTAAAAAAAAATATTTAAAAAACATATAACAGTTTTTGATTTACTTCAAGCAGCTTGATGACAGGGGTATTACGAATGTAGTGATGGATTTCAACACCAGTATACAGAACGCAGTGGTGCCGGAAGACTGGCTACATAGCTACCTACGTCCACTTCCTAAACCTGGTAAAGACCCCACACTACTTAGGAGCTATCGAATCATCACATTACAGAATGTCAACGGCAAATTACTTGAGAAGATAGTGGCGAGACAATTAGTGACCCACCTTGAAGATGCACACATCCTCCCTGATACCCTGGGCAGTTATAAACCAATAAAAGTATCATGGGGTAACGCTGGAACATTTGCGTACGATGTATATGAGGGTTTCCAGGGTAAACAAGAAACTGGCTGTGGCAATTGACCTAGAGGATGCTTGCAACAGTGTTGACTTTGCAACCTTGATGGACTGTGTAAAGGAATGTGGTGTAACCCCATGGCTATCAAGGTGGATAGCAGTTGCCTTAACTGAGAGAGCAGTTGCATTTCGCTTGGGAACATGGACATCAGAACCACTGCACATTTGCCTAGGATTACCCCAAGATTCTCCATTATCACTGGTGCTGTTTAACATCTATACAGCAAAAATAGCTGCAATCCAACCAACAGGTTTGGGACGAACATTAACTTTTTAACTTTTTTACAGGACTGGTTCAGACAGAGATGAAATGGTTAAAAGTATACATGAGACACTTCAAGCAGTTTCTAAATGGTGCGACAAAACCAGCTCCAAGGCCAATCCCAACAAAGCCTGTGTGCTTTGGTGCCACGAATTGCCTCCCCTGCTTTGCAGTAGTGGTCCAACAATGGCCAAAACTCAAGAGTATCTAAACTGGGTAGTCAAATGTGTTTACCTTCGCACAAGATTACTCTTGGCAGAGATGTAGGTAGAAGTGTGAAGACGCTTCTAGCCGAAGGGAGCCTTCACAAGATAATTCAGAAGTCAAGAACCATGCGACATAGCGCTGAGATATGGTTAACTTATATCTGTCCGTAGACTTTTGTGAAGGATTTAAGCAATGGTTTTTAGCCCGTTCAAGCCCCCAGCTGAGTTAATTCAGCGAATTCCTCTTATATTGGTATAGCTCTGTTTAAAGGTAAATATATGTGTGTGTGTGTGTATATATATATATATATATATATATGTATATGTATATGTATATATATATATATATATATATATATATATATATATATATATATATATATATATATATATACATATACGTATATACATATATATATACTTTGCAAAAAAATGGCAGTCATATTGCTCAGCTAAATAAGCTGAAATCTAATTAAATATGTATGTTCTGCCCCAAATTTGCACTCCACTGAAGTGAGCAAACACTACCAAAAGTAAAAAAAAAAATTAGCGTAGAGTAACGTCCCTTGATAATAGAGCAGACGACAATTTATAATGCTAGTGGCAGAAAATGGATACAAAGTCAAAGTGTATGTTAATTTCACAGCTTTGGAATGAAGGAAATCAAACATGTTCCAATATTTCTGAAACCTTGAACATTCCTGAGCGGACTGACTACAGAGTTGTGAGTAAATTAAAAGCAGGTAATGGAATCGAGCGAAAAGAAGGTAGTGGGAGGCCAAGAATTTTGGACACAAAGGACCATCGGCGTCTCGCCCAAATCGTTCGGGCTGGGTCAATGAAGAGTGTAGAAAACATACGGCAGCGCATGATCGAGTTGGGAAGCCCAGAGGTATCTAATGCTACTGTCAACCGGGAGCTACACAGGATGAATTACACAAAAAAGCGGGTAATTTCGTCACCATTGCTCACAGAGACTCACAAACAGATGCGCTTGAACTGGTGCCACGAACACCAAAATTTGTCATGGGACAATGTGATTTTTTTTCAGATGAATGTTCTGTTTGGTCTTATCCTGCTCAAATAAATATTTGGACGAAAGGCTCTGTAACGCCTGTGTACCAGCGACCGAAACATACCTAGAAATTCCATCTTTGGGGAGGGGTGTCAGCAAGAGGTGTCACCCCACTGTGTGTTTTCACAGGAATTCTCACGAAAGAAAGGAACATCGACATACTAGAGGGACACCTTCTGCCATTTATGCAGGTCATGTACCCCGATGGGTGCACATTTCAACATGACAATGACCCAAATCATACAGCTCATACCACCAAAGCATGGCTGCAAGAGAAGAATGTGATAGTGCTGAAGTGGCCCAGCAACAGTCCCGATCTAAACCCAACTGAAAACGTTTGGGCACTACTCAAGAATCATTTAAAAAAGAGTGGACTCAGAGACGCTGAACAATTGAAGAAGGCAGCTGAAAAATACTGGGACAGTCTGACTCACAATTACCTACAAACATTTGTGGGAAGTATGCCTCGCCGCATCCAGGCTTGCCTTGCTGGAGAAGGCAACATTATAATGTACTGAAACCAGTGTTAATAGATAGGGGAGATACCAATCTTCCTCTGGAAATACAGTTTTTATTATTATTTGCTTCTATGAGTGTGCTGCGTTGCGAAAATATGACTGCCATTTTTTTTTTGCAAAGTACTGTATATATATATATAGATATATCTATATATCTATAGATATATATATATATATATATATATATATATATATATATATATATATATTCTTCTTCTTCTTCCGTCCTTAGCCACCGACCGTCAAAGCAGTCAGTGGCCATTACGCCTAGTGACGTCTTAGGGCAACAGCAGATAGGTTTTCTTTGCCATTGTTTCCCATCACGCCTAGTGGCGTCTTTAGGGCAACGGCAAATCAACCCATTTGCTGTTGTTTCCGTAATCGAAGTGACTGGCAAACGGGTGATCAGCCCGTTGTATATATATATATATATATATATATATATATATATATATATATATATATATATATATATATATATATATATATATATATATATATATATATATATATATATATATATATATATATATATATATATATATATATATATATATATATATATATATATATATATATATATATATATATATATATATATATATATAGTTCTGGCTCATACGTTTGCTTTCATACATATAAAAAAATGATTCGACTATGATTGTTTAGTTTTAAAACAACAGGTAAAAAATGTAATAATCAATTAGTATTAACAGTTTAAAATAAATAAAATGCTGGTGACTTTTATCATCATCATCATCATGTGACGTATTCTATCCAGAACGTTGTCTCCATTACAGCTGCTCTGAGCGCATCACGATTCTGGGCAAGTCGACCTGCATCAGCCAAAGACAAGTTCAGACTCTCTGTGATGTCCTGGGTCCACCGTCGTCTAGGTCGACCCCTTCCCCTTTTTCCAGGGACCATGCCTTCCATCACTGTTTTTTCCAGACTATTATGTCTTTTTATATGACCGAAAAATTTCAGCTTCCTTATTGCGATGGTATTTAGGAGCCAATGTTCCTGTACGTTTAGTTAGTGCAGTACTTCTCTGTTGGTCTTTTTTTCTGTCCAGGGTATTCTCAACATCCTTCTGTAGCATTTCATTTCGAATAATGTAATCTTTTTTGCAACTGTTTTATTGAGTGTCCAAGTCTCGCAGCCGTATGTTGTTACTGGGAATATACATGCTCTGATCAGTTGTAACTTTGTTTCTTTGCTTGTGCCTTGCCATAGGTTTTTCATCTGTATTAGTTTATGTGAAGCAATTGCAAGTCTTCTTTTAATTTCTACTGCACAGTCGCCAGAGCTGTTGATGATTGATCCTAAGTATTCGAATTCATTAACACTTTCCAGTTCTTCGTTATCAATTTCAATTTCTGGTTTGGTCTTTACTTTGTCTGTTGTCAATACTTTGGTCTTCTTGGTGTTTAGGTATAGATTCTGGGCCTCGCTGTGTTTTTTGGTGGACAGAATTAATTGTTCAAGTCCTTCTGGGTTGGTCGATAGGAGGACTGTGTCGTCAGCATATCTGATTTCCGGGATCTGGTACCCGCCGATGTTAAATGAGTCAAACTCTGTGTGTTCTTGGTCATCTCTTACGTTTCTCATGATATTCTCGGCATAAATGTTAAAGAGGTAAGGGGAAAGGGTACAGCCTTGTCTTACTCCTTTCTGTACTTCAAACCATTCTGATGTTTCCCCCTCTATTCTTACGGCTGCCTGTTGTTCTTGGTACAGCAGTGCGATGAGTTGTATAAGGTGGTTTGGAAATTCCATATTTTTCATAATAGCCCATAATTGCTAATGACTTTTATATTGGAATCAAATTTTCTCTTCACAGAGATTTAGGGTGAGGATATAGTTCAGAAAAATTATTTCCTTTTTGCAGGTGCCTTTTTATAAGCACTTAACTTTTAGGTGAGTCCTGCAGCTGTGATTTTCGTCACTGCTCGGTGATGAGGGCACTTCTTCACACAACTTGTCCGATTTAGGCGGTTGGTGTTGATTCCCTGCGTTTCACTCACAACTAACTTCGTTCCACGAACTTTTGGACAAAATAGAAAGAACAAAATGCCACTGCTAAGTACACTGAGTTGGAAGCTTAACAGGCGCATCTTCTCGTTGTCCACTCAGCAATGTTAATCTCTCAGTTAGGGTTTCAGCGGCACACAGTGTCAGAACAATAGGTTTCCCTTAATTAGGAAGATGACCGGTGGACAACTTCTCTCAACAGATAATCTTGGTTCACCACACCCTTGGTCAGATAATATCGGAAAAGTTAATGTTTTTTCTGTAATTATTCTAGCCACAAGTTTGTGAAGAAATATGATCTGGCTCAAAGGCCCAGTATAAGCATTTATTCTTTAAAAAAACCCGTTAGTGGGATTGGTATTCTGTCTATCTCTGAAGGCACACGCCCTGTCAGACAGGTGTTACTTGAAAAAACCCACGTGGTTAAAGATATAAAATGTTTATGTTTCTCACAGGTTTGTCTCTGTACTAAACGCCGGCAAAGTTTGGGTTACCCCAGTATTCACTGAATAAAGAAAAAAACACATATGAAATATTTTTACATATTATGTACTCAATATAACTTACATTTTGAACTGCAAGCGTAGAGCTTGACTTGACGTTTAAACTTTCCCGTGAAATAAGTTATATATAAAAATCAATCATCATGAATTAGGAATACATACGTATCCCGTCAACACTCATGAGGCATCTAGCATTTATAAGTTAGTTTAGAAAAATTATTCTCGTCTGATTATTTAGCAGTTAAATTAAATTCATTATAGCTACATGATTTTAAGCTAGAAATTATAATTTATTCTGTTTTCCACTGAAACACGTCCACTAGAGAATATAACAGACTTATAAATTAATCACTCTGCACAAAAGAAACTAGTGGGATATGAAATAGGCGATTTAACACTTAATCACTCGCAAAATCTAGATATATTAAATATAATATTTACCTCCATACAGAACTACGGTATCACAACGAAACTAAGAGGTTCACTTATAAGTTTAAGTATCTAGAACGAAGTGACCACGTCTACTGCAAAATGGAGAATGAGTGAAATCAAGTTTCAAACTCTGGTTAATATCTTAAACCAGACAAAGGCTCCTACTATTTCCAAAAACTTGATCTCTTCCCTCTCCTAACACCTACGTTAACTTAGACGCATGCCGTAACTGCCACCAGTGCGTCTTCACACCTAAGTTAACAAACTGACCGAGAGCGCGCGTGTCAGCTGAGAAATGCTAGACACTCTGTCTGCTCTGAGCGAGCATGTCTGGCGCGATTCACACCTCACCGAGCAACTCAGCCAAGGAAACTCGCGTGACAGGTGCAAATGTAGACAATTTGTCTGCTCTCATGTCTGATAGACTGAACTCCCACCTAAAATTATCTCGTGCAAGGGACTGACACGTTAGGTAATCTACTGCGTTTCTAAATGAGAAAACGAAACCAGGAGAAAGTTTGAATGGGAAAATAGTAATGTTTATAGTCGCAAGCGTACGAATGCGAAAACACAGGAAAAGGATAAAGAGTGATAATAAAATAGAGAACACGGGTAGAAGAAAGAAAGAATATATAGAAAATGTATTGATCATAATCTCTATGCGATACTTAGACTTTATTAACAAAGGCAGTTATTGTATCAGACTCACAATACATGCTTTGAAAGGTCCAAAATGTTTGGCTTTGACATGAATGGAAAACCTCCATAGAAGCATCGAATCTTCAAGAACTGATATGGATCTACTGTCCTGGCCATGCCAGGGTACGTGGCAATGAAAGAGCTGACAGACTAGCTTCAAAAGTACCCATAAATGGTGCACCGGCCATGGCTAATGAAGAAATACTGAAGGCGAATCATGTTCGTCTATTAGAGAATGACACTGCAATCGATGAATCATCAAGGCTAAGATTGCTGGAAGTCGGCGTCAAACGTAAGACCAGCAGGGATGGACGTATGAGAGGACGCATCCGCCGTGTATACAACCAGTTCGCAACAGGAACAATTAGCATTCATACCCTTCAACATTTGCTGCGGGAGACTGAGCACCTATGGGTTTGCTTGGAGTGCAATGACGTCGATTTTGATTAACAATAACCTCAATTCTCATGCTGGTATGTGTTGTCACGTAACCTCCGCTCTGTTCAGCAACGGCCCTGCCCTTTACTCTAGCCGAGAAGCCCCATCCTGATTTCTCATCACTGATTTAAAAAAAATTAGTGTAAACAATGGTATCATCATCCTCTGGCCATTTTGGTGTCAGGCTGCGAAAACGATAACTCAATCTCGAATCTAAATTAATCGAACAGTACATTTACAAAGTTGTCAATAGCAAGAGAAAACAATAAAGTATCATGGAAGAAGATACATTACTAACACCATATACAATAAACAAGGCCACAAGAAACGGCAGATAAATTACAGCCTGGAAGAGCCAACACACAAGAATAACAACAATGCAATGCGCTATATAGAATGAAGAACACTATATACCCAAATTATTCTTCTTCTTCTTGGTTGCGTTGTGTCTATTTACGCCGGAGCTGTGATATTGTCACAGCGCCTAGTGTACTATTTAGGCCGCAGAAATACAGGCAGGTTCAAATCCTGCGTTATTTTATATGTTGTCTCTCATTGTGTACTTCTACGTTATGGTTTGTAGGCCGTTTCTATTTAGTTTATCTGAACGTTAGTGGTGAACAATTCGCTGGACCATGGGGTGGGAATATATATTCATTGACGATAATGGCTCCTCAACGTACACTGTTCAGTTTGAAAGTTTATTTGCTATGTCCTTTCTCATCCCTTCTTATTTCAGATTTACTTCGTTTCTCATGATGAGTGTTCTCCTAATTAGTTCTTTATTTGGAATCAGTCATCAGTTCCTAACAATCCATTTATAAAGTATCTGAATCAGTCAACTCAACCCCATCGAGGCCAGCTCCTTGACGTGGAGATGGGGCTCAAGTACAGCCATCAGCGGCTGAAAAACCAAGACTGGCCAGGCCCTCCTACACTCGAGCAAGACCACAGTCTGCCCTAGCAAGTCAAGGTGCTGAAGACGGAGGCAACCAGCCAAGAGGCGCACCACAGCAATCAGGATGCCACGCACACGCGCAATGGAAATATGCCTATATCTGCAAAACGTTATGGCACTCGCCCTGTGACGGACACCCAGGCAGGCGCAGTGCCGGGCCCTCTGCCTCAGAAGGGCCCAACCCCTACTACTGGGGGTCCTTCTCAATTGCCCCGTGGAGCCAGGAGGCATGAGAATAGAGCTACTGGCCAAGCAAAGAAAAGACCATTTAAAATAATGCACTGGAATGCTGAAGGCGTCAATAGTAAAAAAGGTGGCTACAGCAAAAAATTAGAGCTCGAAAATATCTTGAATGAAGAGCAAGTAAGTGTATGTTGCTTGCAAGAAACCCACCTCAACAAGGACATAGCCTTCAAAATCAGAGGCTACCAGTGCTACCGATCTGACCGAATAGACAGGCGAAAGGGTGGAATACTGACACTCGTGAGGAATAACATCAGTGCATGTCAGCTTGAAACATATATGGAGGGGGCGGAATACCAGATGCTTCATCTCAGGACAGAAAGTTCAGAATTCCACTTGCTCAACTACTACTGTCCGAGCGACCGCCCACTGGCACTAGATACAATCCCAGCAAAAGAAAGACTGATTGTATGCGGAGACTTCAACAACCAGTCACAGAGCTGGGGCTATGATCACATGGACAGGAGAGGTGAGGAGCTTGAAAACTGGCAGGATGACAATGGGCTTATCCTGATTAACCAGCCAATCCACCCACCAACCTTCTACTCGAGATCATGGCACACCACCTGTACACCAGACCTGGCATTCCACTCATCCGGCCTGGAGTGGAACACCACACGCGTTGTAGGGAAACAACTTGGAGGCAGCGACCACCGGCCAGTCTTCCTAATTGTGGAAAATGAACTTGTCAAGGAGAGCAGCACTCTCTCTAGGTGGAACTACAAGAAGGCAGACTGGACAATGTACCAGCACCGTACTAGTATACTGGCTAGAGTTCTGACTGTAGACAAAGACATCAATAAGCTAGTCGATGAATTCAGCAGATGCATATTACAGGCTGCTCGTGAAACAATACCTAGAGGGGCTCGTAAGCACTACAAACCATATTGGAATAGTGAACTAGAGCAGCTGCACAACGACGTGGAAACATCTCGAAAGCAGGCAGAGACCAGTCCATGCCAAGAACACCACAATAACTACCAGCAAGCTAAGGCCAAATTTCAAAGGGCCAAGTTGCAGGCCAGGCGAAGAAGCTGGAAGGAGAAAACAGAGTCTTTGAACTTCGAAAGAGATACGCGGAAACTGTGGAAGCTGGTAAAACAACTTAACGATGAAGGTACAGAGAGAAACTCAAGGATTGCTCTGTACAAAGATGGAAACATCCTCATGGGAAAACAGGCAGCTGATCACTTTGCAGACTCCTTTGCTAAAGACAACAACATCGAAGTTAGCCCAGAGAAGCAACAGGAGACTCGTGAGAAACAACAATACGCGGGACGAGATGGAACCATACCTGAAGTTATGGAGGCACCAATCACATTCAGAGAACTGGAGCTTGCGATATCCAAATTGAAAATGAGAAAGTCGCCAGGAGTTGATGGAGTGTCCAATGAAATGATTAAGAACTTGGGAACCGCAGCAAAAACAAAGCTGCTGCAGATCTTCAATATCTGTTGGAACTCAGGCAGAGTTCCACAGACCTGGAGGGAAGCAATCATGATACCACTCCTAAAACCAGGAAAAGACAGTTCCACTGCGTCCAGCTACAGACCAATCAGCTTTACAAGCTGCCTCTGCAAGACAATGGAACGTATCATCAACCTCAGGCTACAGTGGTACCTTGAAAGTGAAAACCTTCTTGTACCACAGCAGGCGGGCTTTAGGCAGTGTTATTCTACCGAAGATCAGGCAACTTACCTTTCACAAGAGATTGAGGATGTGTTCCAAGATAAGAAACTGGTACTAGCAGCATGGATAGATCTAAGGAAAGCATTTGACAAGGTTTGGAAAGAAGGGCTTCTGAAGAAACTGAGAAATTGTAGAGACGAGCAACCGGAAGTATCAGTTACGTACCATCAGAAGAAAAAGATTCAAATCAATCAGAAAGCCACCAACACAGGATGACTACCAAGCTATGAACAGATCAGAACAAATTGTCATTCTGCGCCTCAGAACAGGACACAACCACCTCCGCAGCCACATGTATACAAAATTCAAGATTGGCAATTCAGCCATGTGTACATGTGGACAGGCACCCCAGACTGCGGAGCACGTACTTCAAGATTGCCCCGAATATGATATATTGAGGCAAACCCACTGGCCCAGAGAAACAACACTGGAAGCAAAACTATATGGACCTCTGTATGAACTACAAAAGACAGTGAAGTTTATACAAGAAACAACATTGCAGATATAGACAATATATTTCAAGCGAACGAAAGAAGAAGAAGAAGAAGAAGTCAACTCAACAACTAGGACACTCTGAATGGTCAATGAACTCACAACCTTTTCTCAACTATCACAATATAAGTCTTAGGCCAATTATAACTGAATTAATTTAATGGATTTCTTGGTGGCTTGGACATCATTCATATGTCAATATAACATTTCAATTCCCATAGTTTCGAACTACAGATGTTAGTTACAATAGAGAGGGCAACCTAAGTAATGAACCTATGACCTTATGTTCAAGTTCAACCGTTACTAAATCTCCATCCTCAGATTCTCCGTTAATCCCATGATCCCTTCCTCGACGTAATCTCTTAACAACGTCTTGTCTTTCTACCAAGAAATGGAATAAAATAGGTCTAATAACTCGACCAACCTTGAAGGATTCACACGTCTTCTCTGGATTCTTCCGTCCTTCGTTGAACACTGATCGGTGGGGCTCTCATCCTTGACGACCTTCATTATGTCGTTGTCTTCCTTTTCGTTTGGTCTACTTGCCGTGGGGACGTAAACCCTTTTGGTGCTCACTTCCTTTTCAGGAATCTGTCTTGTATTACTGGGAGCTACTCTCTTCCTTTCGATCGGTTGTCATTCACTGAACTAGAATGATATTCTCAGTCTGTGGGTTGGGTCTTCTTCTCCGTTGCATCTTGATGGATTCCGTCTCTGCTTGTGTCGTCTACGTGGTTGTAATATGACGTAGCGGTCTCTCGAATTCCTTTCCTTTTTCCGTAACTCGCATCGAGAGTATTTATTTACTTCTTACAGTCAGTTCATTATTCTCTACTTTACGTCATATTAACTTGTATGTCACTGCTCCTGTGACAATATCTGCGCCTTTCGGCCGACACATCCGACTTCAGCACGGCATTTTTTGGGACCGGGTTTGCCTTCCCTCTTCGATCCCTACTCTCTCAGCCAAACTGCAGTGATGCAGCCTGTTTCCAGGACCACCACGTGGAGGTGGAGTAGGGTCTTGGTCAGCTCTGGTTCGCGGACCCTGATGCAAGCAGTCAAGCTATGGGTCGCTGACTGCATTCTCTACTGCTGCATCTTTGGGTCCCATACCCAAATTATAACCCACATGGGGTTGAACCGGGTATCCTTTGCACAAGACAAACACCAGTTTTCAAGTGCAGGGGTCAAAAACCAAACCAATCATCATCCCCTGCACGATCATTGATTTTTTTTTTTAATTTCCATCTCTGCATTGCATTGCACCTCTCTATACATTCTCTGCCAAGGCTGGCTATGACTTATTGGTAGTTTGACCAGTTCTTACCCGACATACTCCACTCTTCACTCTTGAATATTTTTTTCAAATGTGGTCACTGCCTAATCGTTGTCTCTGCCAATACCACCCATAACATACCTCTCTTTATTCTCACTCCCTTGATGTCAGCAATGTCCTCATGCAGTTGGTGACATTTTCTGTAGTTACCCGCAATAGGCTTTTGCCTGGCCCATCTCATACCTGAATCTTAACGACAGAAATACGGAAAACCGCCGGTAGTGTATCATGTATGCCTTTGACCGTTTCTTGTCTGCCTGAGCCAGTCCCTTAGATGAGTATGCTATCTTACTTACTTAGTAGTTCCTCTTCTACCCTGGGATGTAGAGGTTTGCCGGACAGAATGCCCTACTGACCTATCGGCGGTCTTCCTACTGACATGGTTCCAGTCTAGTCCTGGGTCCTTCGGGGATTGTCTAATGTTGTCCTCCCAGCGAAATCTGGGTCGTCAGACAATCCCTGAAGTTAATGTAAGTCATGACCCTGTTGATTGAATTGTGAAAGGTAAACAGCATCGGTAATATTAGAGAATCTCAGGGTAGTCCTGGGTAAATGTACATGTCCCACAAGTGAATTGCAGTTGATCTCTCCGTTAAGGCACATATATCTAACTATCTTGTTAGCCAAAGATTTACACCACAGACCATCAAGGTTGCAAAGTTCACACAACTGTGTGCATCACCAGTCAGTTGCCACAGCAACCATTTTTCGCTTACCTTGGAATCCCTCGTACCCATCGTATGTAAATGTCCCAGCGGTCCCACACGTTTTTTTTTTTTTTTTATGTGCCTGCGATGGATCAGGGATGATGTGTGCATTTGCAAGACTGGTTATTACTTGTCTCGCTATTGGCCTTGTTTAGCTATTGTAAGCTAGATTTAATTCAGCTCGTGCCAATATAATATACTGCCGAGTAAATTGCTCTTTTATTACAAAGAGAAGTGTTTTGTAACTTTCGTTGCAGGTGAAAAAAATTGCACACCTTTAGATTCTTTAACTACAGTGTTGAAACAAAGGCCAGCTAACTTACTCCGCTAGAAAACAATTATATTTTTCAAAATTTGATTATGAGAAATATCCCATTCATCCACTGACAGGTTATAACAAATATATATAATGCTTTCAATTCCAAATAATATGAACATTTGCCGATATGCGTAAGTGGCATCATATATCCTGTCCAATCATTGTAAATCATCATCATCAGTTGCCATCTCCACAACGAAGGTTGGCTGTAATGGATCTCCAACGTCTTCTGTCTCTTGTCTTGGTGGTGCACTCTGATAGACTCTTTCCTGCCCATCTCTTGATGTTATCTTCCCACTTATAGCGCTGTCTTCCCCTTGCAAGTTTGCCTCCAACTCTCCCTTCTGTTATGATCTTCTGCAAGGTGCTATGCCTTTTTATGTGGCCAAAGTATTTTAGCTGCCGAACTTTGATCTCCCTCATATTTTTTTAAATTTAAATTAATGAAAAAAAAAAGATATCCCGTTCAACCTCTGATGGGTTATAATTAGGATATATATATTGTTTTCAATTCCAAATAATATGAACAACTGCCGATATGAGAAAGTGACATCACATTTGTCAAATCAATGTAAATAGGGACAATCACAATTGTGCTTATACGTTTAAAACAAAACAAAAATATCAAGAAGAAACTCTGAACAAGAATAGTATTAAAGTGGAGGGGTGTAAAAGCCTCTTGGTTCTAGTTATATAACGGACTTTAACAGATATTTAATTGGCTTTCATCTGTTAAAATTCATATGCATTGTAAGAACAGCATCAGACCTTCACATTCCCAGCCATTATATATTAACATTTGTTCGTGTTAAATATTGTTTGACTATATTATGCAGTTCCCTAGGTCTGTCTATTCTCAACACCTCTTTTATATTTATAGGTAAGTTGGATGCTTGCAAATAATCTAATATTGGTATTCTCATTTGTTCATACCTCTTACATTTTAACAAGAAATGTTCTATATTATTGTCTTGAAGACATCCTGCACAGTAAGGTTCTTCTATTCTGAAATAGCCTTTTCCCAGCTGTAGTCTGAGAAGATATGCATGTCTTCCTTTCAGATTTTTATCCCACTCTGCTTTCCATTCATCTGTTATTAAATCTTTAATTAAGTTCTTAATCTCTGATTTACTCATCCCTACATTAATTAGATTTTTATCAGATCTACCTTTCTTGGCTTCTTTATCTGCCTTTTCATTTCCTTCTATGCCAACATGTGAAGGTATCCAAGTAATTAAGACTGAACATCCTCTGGAATATAAGTATGTAGTAGCCAGAAATATCTCCTCTGCTATATCAGGTCTACTATATTCTCGTAAGTTTCTAAGGGCTTTAATTGTTGAAAGAGAGTCAGTTAAAACTGTTAATTTTTGGGGAGGGTTATTAGAGAATATTTCTAGTGCTTTTAGTATTGCCACCATCTCTGCCGTGAAAATGGATGTATTTTCCGTGATGCTATATTCTTTTGCCATTTTCCATATTGGAATATATATTCCTATCCCCAATTTGCCATCCTCTCCCTTGGATCCATATGTGTACACAGTAATGCTGTCTTTTGATATTTGTTGTATATATTTATTGGCGGTGTTTTTAATATTTTCTATATTATTTGTTTTCTTAAGTATTCCTGCTAGGTGGTAGTCCGTGTCTGGTTTCTTGATCTCCCAGAGTAGAATCACTGGCTTGTATTCACAACTGTTATTAATTGATGTAATTAATGTACCCAGATTGACCATTTCCTCCATACACTTCCATCCTGTAGGGTATCTAGTGGTATTCATTGGCTTGGCCTGAGTTGTTAGTTGGCATCTGGTAAAAGCTGTATGTGCTGGGTGAGACTTATCTAACATAACTCTGTTCATGTAATTTAGTCTTAACTCCTTTCTCCGTAATTCTAAGGGTATAATTCCTGAAGCCACCTCTATAGCTCCCATTGATGTTGATCTGATTGCACCTGCTATTGTACATAAAGCCTGATGCTGAATTCTGTCTAATTTAATCTTGTTACTGTGTGCAGCAGAGTCATATATTATACTTCCATAATCTATTTTTCCTCTAATAAAAGATTTATAAAAAGTGAGCATTGTCTTAGTGCTTGCACTAGTTATCTTTTCATACCTAGATTTTCTAGGACCTCCTTATTTGTTTTCATCGCTTTCCATGAGATACGCCCAATTCTTCTATGTATCCACATTTCAAGAGCCTCAATTCTTTCTTCCAAATGCTTATTCATCGTCCATGTTTCTGCACCATACAGAAATGCAGAATATATATAACACTTTATGATTCTCAGTTTTAATTTGTGAGATAACTGTTTAGATGTCAGTATATGTTTCATGTTGTTGAATGTAGCTTTGGCCATTGCAAATAGGGCAAATCAATATGTAAAAAATCAACTACAAAAATATTTCTCGACTGCTAGAAACTGTAACAACGTGTATGTTTTAGCCCACGTCTGCGTCTGCCGGTGACAAAATCTTTGAATGAGACTTTTCTAGTCATGCACGGAATACTCGATTCCTTACACTTATGGGGAATCACGGTCATTCAAAACATTCAAGTTATTTTCCAGGTATTACCGTTATGTAGGCAGTCATGGTTTTAAAATGCCTTTAAAAATATTTCCATTTTAGTGTTTCTGGCCAACTAGCCTAGCCTACCTTGTTTTTCTATTTTAGCGGATCCTGTTTTGGGTTTCTGTTTTCATATTCCGCATTTGGTTGTGTTTCTTAACACAGATCTTGTAGATGAGACGTTTACTGTCGTCTTTCTTGACAGTCTTCCCTTCCATTAGGCTATTTTGTTTTTAATAATAAACCATACACTGCTTTATGATTACCCTAGGTTTCTTCTTCTTCTTCGATCCTTAACCACCGACCGTCAAAGCAGTCAGTGGCCATCACGCCTAGTGGCGTCTTGTAGGGCAACAACAAATTGATTCCACTTTGCACGGTCGGTGGCCATCCTTCGTACAGTGCCCCAACTCTGGTTCATTCTTTGCATCTCAGCCTCCACAGTCCTCCGCCAAGTTGTTTTTGGTCGGCCTCTCTTTCGCTTTCCTTCAGGGGTCCAAAGCATAGCTGTTCTTGTGATGGCATCGGGGTCTCTTCTGAGGACATGACCAACCCAGCTCCAGCGTTTGCCAGCTATGATAGTATGCATGTCCTCTTGCTTGCTACGAGTAAGCAGATCTTGGTTGGTGATGGTATTCGGCCAAAAGATTCGGTGAATTTTTCTTAGGCATGTTGTGTGAAAAGAGGACAATTTTGACATTTCCTTCTCTGTGACTCTCCAGCATTCCGCACCATAGAGAAGCACAGAAAGCACGCAACTCTGGTATAATCTTAATTTTGTGCTTGTGCTGTATTGGGAGGACTTCCAGATGTTATTTAGGCTAAAGAAGGCTGTTCTTGCCTATTCATTCTGATGTTGATGTCTTTGCCTGCCCCACCGTCTGGTGTTACTATGCTTCCTAGGTATGTGAAGGTATCTGTCTGTACCAGTTGCTGATTCCTTACTGATATGGGCTCACGGTTGCTCACATTGAGCGTCATGACCTCAGACTTCTTTAAATTGATGTTCAAGCCCACCTGCTGGCTAAATTTATTGAGTCTATCCCTTTTTTCCTGGATGTGTTGATGTGAATGTGCCAGCAGTGCAATGTCATCTGCATATTCCAGATCTTCCAATGTTGAAAATGTAGTCCATCTTATTCCTCTTGGACTGCCCTCTGTTGTCTGGCGCATCACCCAGTCTATGACTGTTAAAAATAGAGTGGTTGATAAGGGGCATCCCTGTCGTACTCCTGTCTTCACCTCGAAGGGTAGGTTGCTCTGCCCAACACTACACGTAAAGTTGGCATAGAGGCTTTTTATGATTGACACTATGCAGCTTGGAATTCCATAAGCCCTCAGTATTTTCCATAAACTGTCCCTATGTATGCTGTCAAAAGCCTTTTCAAAATCAACAAAATTTATGTAAAGCTGTCTTTGCCATTCTGAGCACTGCTCTATAATGTTCCTGAGAGTGAATATATGGTCTACACATCTTCTGTTCTTTCTAAATCCTGCTTGTTCTTTCCTCAGTTTGTAGTCTACTGCCTTTGAAATTCTCTGTATAATTATCCTGCCTAGTATTTTGCTGGGAACTGAGAGAAGAGTGATTCCTCTCCAATTATTGCAGTCTGAAAGATCTCCCTTCTTGGGCAATTTGACAATTATTCCTTTGTTCCACTCTGATGGTGTTGTCCCCGTTTTCCACACTTGTGCAAATAGTGGTTCTAATAGTTCTGCTGCTAGCTCAGGGTCTGTCTTAAATAGCTCTGCATTTAAGTTATCATGGCCCGGAGCTTTACCGTTCTTTAACCCTTTGATTGCTGTGATGATTTCTTCTTTTCGTGGAATGTCTGTATTTACATCTAGATCGTTTTCAGCCTCAGAAACATTCAATTGTGTCTCTGGTATTTCCTTGTTCAGAGTTTCTCTGAAGTGCTCTGCCCATCTTGTTTCCTGTCCCTCTGCTGTCTTGATGAGATTTCCTTGCTTATCTCTTACTAATGTAATATTGTTTGCACCTTGTTTTCCGCTGATGAATTTAGTTATTTTGTATACTGTGCTTTGTTCATTTCTCAGTGCTGCCTCTTCTGCCTGTTTTGCAAGATCGTCTAGGAAATTCCTTTTGTTGGCTCGGGTTTGGCGTTTAACTTCCCTGTCCAGTTGACTGTACTGTTCGCTATATAGTTGCTTTAACCTGGGGGACTTCGCTTCTGTTTTCTTTCTTTTCATTTCCTTTCTCATCTTTATGGTGTTTAGTGTTTCTGGTGTTATCCAGTCTTGCTTCTTCCTTTCCTGGAATCCTAAGCATGATTTGCTACTTTCCTTATATATTGTTGAAATGGTGTTAAAATTCTGGTCTATATCATCAGTCAATGTCTTTTCCTGGCTTTTGGCAAATTGATATCGTTTCTTAATGTCGGCCGCAAACGCTTTTCTGGTAAGGGGGTCCTTCAATTTGCTGATGTCAAACCTTTTCTGTGTAGTTACAGTTGATCCAGCCCTTCTTAGTTTCACTTTCAGTTTTGCTACTACTAAATGGTGATTGCTTCCCACATCTGCACCTCTTCTTACCTTCACATCTTGTAATGCATGTCTCCATCTACCGTTAACCATGATGTGGTCTATCTGGTTTCTGTCCCGACCATTTGGTGATTCCCATGTTAACTTGTGAATTTCCTTATGTGGGAAAAGTGTTCCTCCAATGACCAGGTTGTTAATGCTACAGAAACTTATTAGCTTATCCCCATTTTCGTTTGCTATTCCGCTGCCGCATTTCCCCATTGTTCTTTCATTGTATGTATTGTGTGTACCGACTTTCGCATTGAGGTCTCCCATTACTATAACAAGATCATATCTAGGTGTGTCCTCCATTTCTTTCTGCAGTTGTTGATAGAATTCATCCTTGACCTCCTCATCGCTATCATTCGTTGGTGCGTAGCATTGTATTATTGTAGTGTTGGTGAATCTCCCTCTCAATCTCAATCGTATCAGTCTGTTGTTGATGGGTTTCCATTCCAGTAATGTCCTTTCTATCCCTTTCTGTAGAATAATGGCTACGCCTTCACTGTGCTGTCCATCCTCTCTTCCAGAGTAAAGTACTGTTTCTCCTGTTGCTGTTTTAACTTTTCCTGCCCCTGTCCATCTGCTCTCGCTTATCCCCAGGATGTGTAACCTATAGTTTCTCATTTCTGCCGTGACCTGTCTTAGTTTACCTGTCTCGTACATTGTCCTGACATTCCAAAATCCTATTCTTGTATCCTGTTTTGCGGTCAGGACATCCGTTTTCATGTCAGTGGCTTCCTTTCGGCTTTCACCACTGACAGTCATACGAGCCACAGACTCCGAATGTCCATCCCGCAGCAAAGTTTGTTCATTTGATGTTGTTTCCGTAACTTCATTATTTTTTTTACATAGACAGGGGTACGCTAGGTTTAGTTGAAATGAAAAACTAGTGGGACGTGTTCTTAGATGTCATCCTTTAAGTCGCCAGCATCGTTAGGGTTAGGATTAACGTTAGGGTTTAGGATTCCTAAACCTAACCCTTACTACTGGGTCTCTGAATTTCATTTATAAGGCCGTACTGAACACACGGCCCACTGTTCTTCATTTCAACAGATTTAGTCTCTTTCCCGTTTGCGAGTGAATAATATTGTCCATTTGCAGTTACAGCTTTGCCAACATCTACTAGTAACTAGTAGAGTCAATACATCTGCCATATACAGTACTTCCAGGCAAAATCTTATAGGCCTAGGCTTTATTGTACTTTTTTCTGGTGCCTTTTGCAGAAGCCCAGACATTGTTCCTTACAGATTCTTTGTCAGTCCCAAATACCCATTGAACTTAGATTGTCCGTGGCTTATCTTACTTACTTAGTCGTTCCTCCTCTACCGTGAGGTGTAGAGATTTTGAAGTGTCGTAGATTTTTGATAGGGGAATTAAGACATAGTTTGGTCCCTTCTGAATAGAACTAGAACAGGTGGGGTGACTCAGTGAGAGATAAGATAAGAAACAGATTTTCACGTGTGAAATGGTGGGGAAAAAAATAGGTAGAGTGTGTCCCTGAACTCGAGAAACTTCTCTCGTGCAGCTTATCTCTACAACAGAACTTTGTTAGTCAGACAGTCTACCAATATATATATTAATATATATCAACCACTCACATACACACACACATAAGTGACGACAGTTAGACGCACAGACGTGACAAATTATATTTATGGAATAGGGATATTTTTGGGACGAGCTGACCAACACCTGTAAATAAGTTTATGTAAATTTTATTTACCATAAAGAAACTTCACAGCAGCAATATTTTGAATATCAGTCAAATACAAATAAACATAAGTTAATGAATTAATTAAAGAGTTAGACTCATAGGTGTAATCCTCCCTCCCTCTGTTGAGACAAGATCCCATTAGAAGAAAGTTATTAACCCCCCAAAGAGTCAAAGATTTCTACGCTATCGTCTAGGATTTCCCTCTACAGTAAAGAACAGAGTTTATACGTTAATCTATTCAGTGTTAACAAAACTTACACATTTAAAATAACCAACGTGAGTACATGGATTCTACAAGATATATATATGAGGATTATTCATTCATCCTTCATCTCTTCTCAGACAACCGTGGCCACGAACATTCATTCTTACCTAATACTTGAGTTGCACCTTCTGGAACAATCTTTAGGACACATGCACACAGCAAATCCAGTGTTATTTTTGGCAAAGAAAACCCCAGCTCCTCAGAGACAGATTAAATCCACTTCTCCGGGGAACGTTCTCTTTGTTATTTTTATTTAGGACTACTGTTTATGTCACTTTTAATTAGACCAGGTAAGAAATTGAACAGTGCTCACAGTGTCAATAGCTTGAGATTTCCAGTACTTAGGAATGTCAGGTCGGTAACTTCTCTCAGTATAAAAAAATTCCTTGTCACCCCACAAATGGTCAAACGTTGGGAAATGTTAATGTTTGTGATTTCGCCACTACGGGCTGAATGTAAATTCAATTTGGGAAAGAAATATAAATCTGGATTTATAGGCCCAGTTACAATATTTATTCTTAATGTTCTTTGGGTGGGTACTCTGTCTCTTTCTGGGTGCAAACACGATGCCAGACAGGTTCACCTTTGAAGACCCAGATATCAATTAAGAAATGTTCTTTCGTATGGTTATTCTCAGATTTATATGGAAGCCGCTGGTAAGGTTTAGGGTTTGACCCAATACTGTGTAAAGGAGAAAAAAATACAAATACTTAACCATAATATAGTATTCTCAATCCTATCCTTAACCCGCGTAAAATATAATATATATATATCCACTTCGGTTATTTAACTTAAATTATAAACTACAAGCTTTAGAGCTTGTCTTATCGTTTAAAAACTCCGTGAGATAAATTCTAGTCATTTAAAAAAAATTAATCATCATGAATTAGAAATAAATACATATTTCGTCAATACTCATGATGAACAGTGCATTTACTAGTTGGTTAAAATATTCTCTGACTGGTTACTAGCTATTAATTAAATTTACTTTATAGCTGGAATAGTTTAGCTAGAAATTATTATTTATTATGCTAGCCTATGTAACACAGTAAAACCTAGAGAAATATAAATGACGGACCTATCTAGTAAATCACTCTGCACAGAAATCTTAGAGAAATATAATACGGACTTAACTATTAATCACTCAAACTTCTAGTATAGTATTTACCTTCACACAAACTTCTAAGACTATCTCCAATGAAAAACTAAGAAACTCCACTAATACAAGTGATTCTAGAAATCGAAGCTAGATGTCTTAAAAATCTGAGGAGTACTGAATAATGGATTTTAAAAGCTGGAGAATATGTATTAAATCTCCAGAAAATCGCTCGTACTTGCTAGCTATGACACCTTCACTCAGATCTCGGGCTTTTCCTCTTTCGATCTGCGAATCTGAGGAAATTTTCACGCTTTTGCCGCTTGCAGATTCTGCAATCGAGCGAAGCCCGTCCTTTGATCAGGCGATTCTCACTGTGTTTAATTACCTATCAAATGAACAGATTCAGGGGAAGGTAATAGAAATTGTCTCCCCTTGGTTTCAAATTATCTGCTCCTCCTACTCAAATTATTTCCCCTGATCACTGCCTAATGAAAAATACGTTACAACTATCATTAGCTTATCTACCCTTGAGCCAAAATTTATGACTATGAAATAGTCGCCCCTTTCCTACACGTTCCGTCTCACTCTGTTTGATCTTATTATGACGATTTTCAATCGCTGGCGTTTAATTACAGGTAACCGGCTCAATGTTAGCTAAATAGGTCTGTTTGTAAACATTCCTAAGGAAATATAGAACAGAAAACAAAATAGACATGCTAAATTAGAAAAAGAGACAGATCTCTGAGTGTAAGAGTGTTTTATGTTAACAAATGTGCGTAGGTGAAAGCCAGGTAAAATAAAAATGAAGATAATGAAATAGATATATGAAAGCTATTGTCATAATATGTCACAGGAAGAGAGCGCCAGACTATCCAATCGGCTGTCTTCCTCCTGGCCTGGTTCCATTCTAGTCCTCGGTCCTTCAAAGATTGTCTAATGTTGTCCTCCCAGTGGACTCTGGGTCGTCCTGGGGGTCTGGATCTGATGCGTGATGCCATATGATGATGGATGGTATCCGCATGTCTGGTTTTGTGTGGTGTGCAGATGTGTTCAGTCAAAACAATGTTCATACAAAAATAACAGGGCAATCCACATAGGACGTCAGTAAACTCACGACGTATAAAGTCAATGATTCTTGTAACAGCCGTTGACGTTTTTCTTCATTATTTATTGTGGATGCCACGGTGACAAAATGGTTACGCGAATATGTAGGCACATCAAACAGTCATTATCACAGCAACATTCAATACAGCAATAGACGGTAGACAGCATTACAATGATGAGTCAGATGCATGTTATATTTCAAAGTGCTGTAAATGTAGTCAGGTGAAAAACTCCATCCTTTTCTATAACAGCCAGGAGATAACCAGATGTATGAGATCAGTTCACTCTCCTTAGTTTGACTTCAGCAAGACAGACACGTCTGCCGAAGTATAAATAATGTCCTCAAAAATATCCTCTAGATAATAAAGGTTTTCCAAACCTAGTTCATTTAACAAAGTAGCAAGTAATGGTCCTTGGTACATGCATCAACCGATGCAGTACAATGCAGCGACATGTGAGCTGGGAAAAAACATCTCGTGACGACGACTTTCGAAGACAGGCTATGAATCGAAATCGCTCACGACCCAAAATCGATAGAGTTAATGAAAAAGTCAATTTACCTTGCTTTCAAGAAATACAGAAATATCACGCCTCCCGACATGTGGGAAACACTAGAGGTATTATCTCGAATAAACGAAATATCCATAAGAGGACTACACATCCCTGACAGAACAAAAAAATAGCGGAGATCCCCTCTTCAACGAGGCATCTCTTTCGCCATTCCAAATCGCTCACTCCACTAGTGGTGGGCGGAAACCGATCGACCAAGAAGCAAGACAAGTCATGCGCAGTCCAGCGCAAAATGACCACAGCTCAAACTTAACTGCATTCGATACCAACGCGAGAAGACAAATGCTTACCGAGAAAAGTGACTATAAATTTCAAGCAGTTGTTGCCCTTGCGTTATAAAATAGATATTGAAATAAAACGATGTTGCGAGAATTTATCACGCAACAGGATCCCTGGCTCTTTGTTTCCCATGCTTGTTGTGGTAGCTGATCTTCTCCCATTCTGCAGACATGGCCAAACCATCTTAGTTGGAATTGTTCTACTTGGGTCTGCAGGGGGTGGGATTTTAGGCCTTGGTGTATCGTCTGGTTGCTGACCATGTCTCTTCTTGTTACTTCAACCACCTTCCTCAGATACCTCATTTCTGAGGTTTGGATCTGGCTTTTGTGGGTTGTAGTCATTGCCCATGACTTGCATCCATATGACAAGACTGGGACATAGTTGGAGCGGTATACAGCCATCTTCGTTTTCTTACCAACCTCTCTCTTGCTGGGGAATCCTCGATTTATGGCCTGAAAAAGTCTCCCAGCTGCTGCTTTTTGAGTGGCCAACTCTTCTTTGATGCCTCCCTTTCGGTCTATAATAGCACCGAGATATTTAAAGTGGTCGACCTGCTCCAGGACCTGTTCTCCCCACTGAATACTTTCTTGTTCTCTCCTTACATGCCTTGGTAACATCGTCCATGAGGAGTATGAAAAGATAAGGTGACAGGATATCACCTTGTCTTACACCAGTGATGGTCCTGAACTCTTCTGACTTATGGTTTGCTGTCCTCACATAATTTCTGCAAGACTTGTAGAAGCTCTGTATAGCATGAATCAGAGGTGCTGGAATGTTCTTCCTTGCCAAACAGTCCGAAAGTTTGCTCCAGGGGACCCTGTCAAACGCCTTTTCCAGATCAATGAAACAAAGATAGATCTCACTCTTATACTCAAGGGCCTTTTCACTCAGCTGTCTGATTGTGAAGATTAGGTCTTGAGTACTTCGGTTTGCTCAGAATCCGCACTGGACCTCATCCAATTGTGGCTCAGCTAGGTATCGAAGTCTCTGCTCTAGGATTCTAGAGTAGATTTTACCTGGGACACTGAGAAGGGATATGCCTCTATGGTTTCCACATTGTCGATTGTCACCCTTTTTGAAAATTGGTGTTATGATGGCAATCTCCCAATCCTTTGGTATGGTCTTGTTGCACCACGCTGCCTGTAGGACCCTTAAGCGTAATAGGTCACCTAATGCTCCCATGTAGTTAACCATTTCTGGTGTTATACCATCATGCCCTGCTGCTTTGCCCATCTTGATTTTCTCCAGTGCTGCCTTCAGTTCTTCCATCTTTATGTCATCTTCACCATCATTGGTTTTCTCTTCTGTGCTAGTGGTTATCATTTCTGATGCTTCACCATGCTCACCATCCAGGAGTTCTGAGAAATATTCTTCCATCTTTCCATTACTTCCTTCGGGGCAGTAAGCAATTTGCCTTGCTTGTCCTTTATAAATTTGAGAGGGCATTGTTTTTCCTTCCTCATGTTCTTTAGGGTCTTATAGAACAATTTCTGGTTTTCTTGCGCATCATTTCTAGCTTTTCTCCAAATTCTTCCTAGGACTTCTGTTTTGCTGCTAGCACCTTGTTCTTTGCTTCTGTTCTGAGTATCACATATTCTCTATATTTCTGTATTTGTCCTGCTGTGTTTTTAGCTCCTAAGTATTGTTTCCATGCCATTTTCTTCTCTCTTATTTTCTTATAGAAGGGCAGAATGTAAGACAGGCCTACGTGCCCAATTCTTAACCCTTTGAAAATAAAGTTCGTTTGTTCGTTCTTTGACTTCCTCTGTCCACCAAGGTGTCCTCTTTCTCTTGTTCCCAAGTCGGACTTCACCACAGCTTCTGCAGAAGCTGTCTTTATGATGTCCTTGAATTTACGCCAGAGGGTTTCCAAGTCATTAGGTTGTTGTTCTGTGTTTCTCACCGCTGTAGCAATAAGCCCCTGATATCTGGTCTTAATTTCTGGCTCTCTCAGCTTGGAGGTCTTAATGCTCATTTCTCCCGTTTGTTTACTTGGTTTCTTGCATGATGTTGGGCAGTTCCTAGGCTGAGCAACTCTTTCAGTTGTTCTTTTGATTGTAAGCAGGTAGTGATCACTTCCAATCTCTGGCCCCCTCCAGACTCTAGCATTCCGGACATATTTGAATGAGTGCCTCCTAACAATGGCATAGTCGATCACTGACTTCTCATTCTTTGTTGGTTCACATCTACTGTATGCATGTATGCGCTTATGGGGGAACTTTGTGTTTGTAATGATCAGATTCTGCTCAGTGCAGAATCTAAAGAGTTGCTTTCCATTGTCATTGAGAGTATGTTCTCCATATCTTCCGATAACTCCACCCCATCTAGCATGGTTATTTCCAACTCTGGCATTGAAATCTCCGAGCATGATAATTTCATCTAGGCAGTCATCCACTGTCCTTTGAAGCAGCTCAAAGAATTCCTCCTTGACCTCTGCTCTCTCATCCTCATTTGGCCCATACACTATGACCAGGTTGACTATGGTTTCTCCTTCTTTTAGTTTTACAACCATAATGCGCTCCGAGACAAAGTTCCATCCCTTGATACTATCTTTTTGGTTTATGGCCACAATGCAACCCATGCCCCCTTTAGCTCTTTCAGATGTGGTACACCACTGTAGAGCAGCGTGTTGCCATCGAGATCCATGACTCCTTGTACCTTTTTCCTTGTTTCTGTTATAGCCAGGATTTCTAGTTTTGCTTTCCTCATCTCTTCCACCAGCTCCTCTTCTTTCCCATTTATACTTCTTGTGTTCCAAGTTCCATAAGTCGTAGTCTGTAGTCCGTTCCAGTTCATCGCCTTTAGAATCAGTCCGGTTTTCTCTCATGTGGTTCGTGTAATCATATTTTAAAGCAAACAGGTGATTGGCCTTTGCCTCCATGCAGGCCACCCTCCTCCTTTTTCAGCCAGGCTTGTGATCGGCCTAGGCGAAGTTGTCTGTGGCTTATCTTGTTGATTAATTGCTAGCTTTCATCTCTTGTTCATAAAACCTAAAAAAAGACGAAGATCTCTGAAAGAAGCCAGTGTGTATTTTTTTTTTTTATAAAGTATTCTGTTCAACCGTTGATGGGTTATAATTAGGACATATGGTGTTACTACTTTGTCGTGAAATTCTACATCCACATATATAAATTAAAAGGAAAATGTAAAGCCTAACACATAAATTCAATAAAAGGAAAGAGAAATGGTAAAAGTACAGTGCTGTCACAATGGCGTACAAAAATCCCCCTGGTTTTCTACTTCGTCTGCAAATTGTAACGTTTCACGTTGATAGTAAAGCCTACTGCATCAATACACGCTTTCTACAATAAAACGTGTACTGCATTTCTAAGAAAACCTTGAGATACGCAAGCTGATTAATGACCTAAATTAATACTAGCATTAATTACACTACGTTAACATAAACGGAAAGACAGTTGGACTTCGGATAGAAAGAGAGAGTGAGGGCTGAAAGCAGGAACGCCGGCAACTCAAACACGCGTCTCGCGATATACAATTAATGCCACCCTCCCCAAGCAAAAGGCCAGAAGCAATACTTTTTTTTTCAGATAGACAGTGATAAAAAACACTACCCATACGAGAGTTACGTTTGAAAGCCTGACAGTACCCAGACACCACATCGTATCGAAGTGAATGGGAGGTAGAAGAAAATGCATATTTTGAACGCAGCCCCTTAGCCCCATAAAATTTATATAGTTGGGTTCCTTAGGACTTGCTGACAAAGAATATGTTAAGTGTTACGCAAATAGTCTAGGAATTAACAAATTATAGCCAAAAGAAAATAGTGAGGGTGTCAGACAACACCAAAAAAATAATCGCACAGTGGCATGTTTTGAAACCACTATTTTACGGGAAATGGGCCACCATGTAAAAATCCTATTTGATTGGATAGAAGTAAATGTAAGGCGAAACACGATTAGTCGGACTACAAATACTAATTTTTTGTTGTTAGGGAAACGTGAGTAGGGGTACTTTTTTTGAAAAGCTGTGTAAACATGGCTCGATTGGTTAGACCCGCCAATATAGGCAATTAGGAGCGTCAGTTCAGTGCCACATGTTAAAATAAACTTACTAAGAAACAGTGCGTTGAGAGCCAGATCATATTTTTCTAAATAAAAGCCTGGGACAGAGGCGGATCGGAATTTGTGCCATAATTTGTGCCATTATTCATCGCCAGTCAACGTATCTGTGTAATATTTCCATGAATTGTGGGACTGTGGTCCTAGTTATTGAAGCAGCACCTGGTCTGAGTTTTGCTGAATCCAGAGGCTGACAGCATACTCCTGGTCCAGATAGCGACCAGTGAGGTGTCTCCAGAACACAGGAAGCAATTGAGCAGAGGAGTCTTTTCCTGCCGCCATCACGAAAGATAAGCTTCTGTGGCCAGAGTAGCTCAACATTATGTGCCCCCTCAAAAATTGACATTTTAGTAAACACAGAGGGACAATTAATTGGTACAAATGACAGGAACTGTGAACTTTTCCCAATACTATTTCCAAGATAATCAAACACTTGAAGTCATGATGAAAAACAACAACCAAGCTTGAACAAAACCAGTATTACCTCATATTGCTACTGCACAAATTACACACATAGAATAATAATAATAATAAACTATGTCAATACAAAGTTCATATATATAAACTGTGTACATAATACTTGTAATTACATTTGATTGTGATTCCTGGTTCACTGTGTAGTTGAATCAGATATTGTTGCGGGGCTTTATACGATTCACTTTTTTTATTGTTGTTGCGGCCCCGTCTTCTATTTCAGTGGTCGTTGTGGAAAGCCACCGTTCTCATTGATTCAATAAGCTTCTTAGTTCTGGTCATTTGATTCATTAATTCTTGATCGTGCTATTGTTGGAATAGTTACGCGAATGTGAGTTAATACTTTCTGTCTGTCACAAGGTTTGAACTCAGTATCATAATTGTTGAATTTGTAACTTCAATGAACGTGATAAGTCTCTTCTCGAGTCCACACAATTTTTAATATACATTTCAAACAGTAGACAGTCCATGGAGGTTGATTATGAAAACATTATATATTAGAATTGAATCATACATCATAAATGCTATCCATGCATTATAGTCCTGGTCCAATAATATGCAACACTATAGTCAGAACGTCGTAACTATATGTACGCGCGCGGTTGGGACATCCAACGGCCGACAATGAGATTAGACGTCTGGCGATATAAAACGAATGTGGACCATAATTTCATCCTTCCTTGACTTTAGTTAAAATTACTAACCTCGATACATTCCTCTCTTCATAAGAATATCGGACTGACCCATGTCCGTACTGCAATAACATATGTGCGGCAATATCATGCCTACCACTGGAAGGATTATAGGACACGTCTTATCCGTTTGACGGTCATCTAAGAAAAGGGTGTGGTAACCTAGTCACGGTGCGTGACATACCAACGCATACACGTCATAATCAATCGTGTGTATCGCGTACACTAACTAACAATTATTTACATTATATTAAACGTAGTCACCTATTAATCTTATGCTGTTAACCTCTAGCAGACCATGCCAATAAAATACCTTAACAATTCCCTGTCCACTGGGGGAAAAAAAAATCTATTAGATAGATTTTTTTTTAACAAAAACCCATCTGAAAAAATACCAATATGTTAACAATATCAAAAAAAAAAATTTAACGAGATTGCGGCATATGGCCTACGACGTTCTGTCTAGAACCAATGTCGTGGTCATGTCGACTAACCAATAGTCATGTAATATATTCATTATTTATATCATAAATAAATATAAATGGTAATAAGAACTAAAAGAGAATGGTAATGTCGATCTCTAATTAAATAATTAATTAACTTAAAATATGTCGTGATAAAATGTCATGTCAGACTAATTTAAAGTGTTAAAATTAAACTAAATAACTATACTAGGTATGGAATAAGAATAAGTTGTTGAAAATCTAATGTAAGAAAAATGAGAGGATCTGTTAAAGAAAGACATAATAACGAATAAAGAATAAATTAGAGAAAGAAAAAAAATGATGTATAAATTTAACTAAGTTATGTGTGTTGAACATCAAGTAAGTGTAGTATTAAGTTATTAATACCTTTCTAACTAATTTAAACAATAGTATGCAATATAATCATGTAATTCTTTGATTATATTCTTAGAATTACATGATTATATTGCATACTATTGTTTAAATTAGTTAGAAAGGTATTAATAACTTAATACTACACTTACTTGATGTTCAACACACATAACTTAGTTAAATTTATACATCATTTTTTTTCTTTCTCTAATTTATTCTTTATTCGTTATTATGTCTTTCTTTAACAGATCCTCTCATTTTTCTTACATTAGATTTTCAACAACTTATTCTTATTCCATACCTAGTATAGTTATTTAGTTTAATTTTAACACTTTAAATTAGTCTGACATGACATTTTATCACGACATATTTTAAGTTAATTAATTATTTAATTAGAGATCGACATTACCATTCTCTTTTAGTTCTTATTACCATTTATATTTATTTATGATATAAATAATGAATATATTACATGACTATTGGTTAGTCGACATGACCACGACATTGGTTCTAGACAGAACGTCGTAGGCCATATGCCGCAATCTCGTTAAATTTTTTTTTTTTGATATTGTTAACATATTGGTATTTTTTCAGATGGGTTTTTGTTAAAAAAATCTATCTAATAGATTTTTTTTTCCCCCAGTGGACAGGGAATTGTTAAGGTATTTTATTGGCATGGTCTGCTAGAGGTTAACAGCATAAGATTAATAGGTGACTACGTTTAATATAATGTAAATAATTGTTAGTTAGTGTACGCGATACACACGATTGATTATGACGTGTATGCGTTGGTATGTCACGCACCGTGACTAGGTTACCACACCCTTTTCTTAGATGACCGTCAAACGGATAAGACGTGTCCTATAATCCTTCCAGTGGTAGGCATGATATTGCCGCACATATGTTATTGCAGTACGGACATGGGTCAGTCCGATATTCTTATGAAGAGAGGAATGTATCGAGGTTAGTAATTTTAACTAAAGTCAAGGAAGGATGAAATTATGGTCCACATTCGTTTTATATCGCCAGACGTCTAATCTCATTGTCGGCCGTTGGATGTCCCAACCGCGCGTACATATAGTTACGACGTTCTGACTATAGGGTTGCATATTATTGGACCAGGACTATAATGCATGGATAGCATTTATGATGTATGATTCAATTCTAATATATAATGTTTTCATAATCAACCTCCATGGACTGTCTACTGTTTGAAATGTATATTAAAAATTGTGTGGACTCGAGAAGAGACTTATCACGTTCATTGAAGTTACAAATTCAACAATTATGATACTGAGTTCAAACCTTGTGACAGACAGAAAGTATTAACTCACATTCGCGTAACTATTCCAACAATAGCACGATCAAGAATTAATGAATCAAATGACCAGAACTAAGAAGCTTATTGAATCAATGAGAACGGTGGCTTTCCACAACGACCACTGAAATAGAAGACGGGGCCGCAACAACAATAAAAGAAGTGAATCGTATAAAGCCCCGCAACAATATCCTGATTCAACTACACAGTGAACCAGGAATCACAATCAAATGTAATTACAAGTATTATGTACACAGTTTATATATATGAACTTTGTATTGACATAGTTTATTATTATTATTATTCTATGTGTGTAATTTGTGCAGTAGCAATATGAGGTAATACTGGTTTTGTTCAAGCTTGGTTGTTGTTTTTCATCATGACTTCAAGTGTTTGATTATCTTGGAAATAGTATTGGGAAAAGTTCACAGTTCCTGTCATTTGTACCAATTAATTGTCCCTCTGTGTTTACTAAAATGTCAATTTTTGAGGGGGCACATAATGTTGAGCTACTCTGGCCACAGAAGCTTATCTTTCGTGATGGCGGCAGGAAAAGACTCCTCTGCTCAATTGCTTCCTGTGTTCTGGAGACACCTCACTGGTCGCTATCTGGACCAGGAGTATGCTGTCAGCCTCTGGATTCAGCAAAACTCAGACCAGGTGCTGCTTCAATAACTAGGACCACAGTCCCACAATTCATGGAAATATTACACAGATACGTTGACTGGCGATGAATAATGGCACAAATTATGGCACAAATTCCGATCCGCCTCTGTCCCAGGCTTTTATTTAGAAAAATATGATCTGGCTCTCAACGCACTGTTTCTTAGTAAGTTTATTTTAACATGTGGCACTGAACTGACGCTCCTAATTGCCTATATTGGCGGGTCTAACCAATCGGGCCATGTTTACACAGCTTTTCAAAAAAAGTACCCCTACTCACGTTTCCCTAACAACAAAGAATTAGTATTTGTAGCCCGACTAATCGTGTTTAGCCTTACATTTACTTCTATCCAATCAAATAGGATTTTACATGGTGGCCCATTTCCCGTAAAATAGTGGTTTCAAAACATGCCACTGTGCGATTATTTTTTGGTGTTGTCTGACACCCTCACTATTTTCTTTTGGCTATAATTTGTTAATTCCTAGACTATTTGCGTAACACTTAACATATTCTTTGTCAGCAAGTCCTAAGGAACCCAACTATATAAATTTTATGGGGCTAAGGGGCTGCGTTCAAAATATGCATTTTCTTCTACCTCCCATTCACTTCGATACGATGTGGTGTCTGGGTACTGTCAGGCTTTCAAACGTAAACCAGTATAATGTCATGTTTCCTAATAAGCGTTTTTCAGGTTTTTAAACCTAACTCTCGTATGGGTAGTGTTTTTTATCACTGTCTATCTGAAAAAAAAAGTATTGCTTCTGGCCTTTTGCTTGGGGAGGGTGGCATTAATTGTATATCGCGAGACGCGTGTTTGAGTTGCCGGCGTTCCTGCTTTCAGCCCTCACTCTCTCTTTCTATCCGAAGTCCAACTGTCTTTCCGTTTATGTTAACGTAGTGTAATTAATGCTAGTATTAATTTAGGTCATTAATCAGCTTGCGTATCTCAAGGTTTTCTTAGAAATGCAGTACACGTTTTATTGTAGAAAGCGTGTATTGATGCAGTAGGCTTTACTATCAACGTGAAACGTTACAATTTGCAGACGAAGTAGAAAACCAGGGGGATTTTTGTACGCCATTGTGACAGCACTGTACTTTTACCATTTCTCTTTCCTTTTATTGAATTTATGTGTTAGGCTTTACATTTTCCTTTTAATTTATATATGTGGATGTAGAATTTCACGACAAAGTAGTAACACCATATGTCCTAATTATAACCCATCAACGGTTGAACAGAATACTTTATAAAAAAAAAAATACACACTGGCTTCTTTCAGAGATCTTCGTCTTTTTTTAGGTTTTATGAACAAGAGATGAAAGCTAGCAATTAATCAACAAGATAAGCCACAGACAACTTCGCCTAGGCCGATCACAAGCCTGGCTGAAAAAGGAGGAGGGTGGCCTGCATGGAGGCAAAGGCCAATCACCTGTTTGCTTTAAAATATGATTACACGAACCACATGAGAGAAAACCGGACTGATTCTAAAGGCGATGAACTGGAACGGACTACAGACTACGACTTATGGAACTTGGAACACAAGAAGTATAAATGGGAAAGAAGAGGAGCTGGTGGAAGAGATGAGGAAAGCAAAACTAGAAATCCTGGCTATAACAGAAACAAGGAAAAAGGTACAAGGAGTCATGGATCTCGATGGCAACACGCTGCTCTACAGTGGTGTACCACATCTGAAAGAGCTAAAGGGGGCATGGGTTGCATTGTGGCCATAAACCAAAAAGATAGTATCAAGGGATGGAACTTTGTCTCGGAGCGCATTATGGTTGTAAAACTAAAAGAAGGAGAAACCATAGTCAACCTGGTCATAGTGTATGGGCCAAATGAGGATGAGAGAGCAGAGGTCAAGGAGGAATTCTTTGAGCTGCTTCAAAGGACAGTGGATGACTGCCTAGATGAAATTATCATGCTCGGAGATTTCAATGCCAGAGTTGGAAATAACCATGCTAGATGGGGTGGAGTTATCGGAAGATATGGAGAACATACTCTCAATGACAATGGAAAGCAACTCTTTAGATTCTGCACTGAGCAGAATCTGATCATTACAAACACAAAGTTCCCCCATAAGCGCATACATGCATACAGTAGATGTGAACCAACAAAGAATGAGAAGTCAGTGATCGACTATGCCATTGTTAGGAGGCACTCATTCAAATATGTCCGGAAACCCTGTCTGCGTAGTGAAATTCCAAGGGGGACATCATTAAAGACAGCTGCTGCAGAAGCTGATGGTTGTGAAGTACCCCGACTTGGGAACAAGAGAAAGAGGACACCTGTGGGTAGGAAAGAGGAAGTCAATAGAAAAACGAACAAAACGAGACTCTTATATTTCAAAGGGGGGGGGTTAAGAATTGGGCACGTGAGGCCTGTCTTACATTCTGCCCTACTATATGAAAATAAGAGAGAAGAAAAATGGCAAATGGAAACAAACTTAGGAGCTCAAAAACACAGCAGACAAATACAGTAATATAGAGAATATGTGATACTCAGAAAACAGAAGCAAAAGAAAAAAAAAAAACAAGGATCGTGCTAGCAGCTAACCAGAAGGTCCTCCAGGAGAATTTGGGAGAAAAGCTGGAAAGAATGCGCAAGAAAACCAGAAATTGTTTCTAATAAGACCCAAAAGAACATCGAAGAAGGAAAAAACAATGCCCACTCTCAAATTTAATAAAGGGACAAGCCAAGGCAAATTGCTTACTGCCCCGAAGGTAAAGTACTGGATGAAAAGAATTATTTCTCAATTAGAAGCTAAAATGGTATTGGTGAGATGGCATGGTTTGTTGAAGCATCACAGGAAAAAGGTATGACAGAAATGATAACCAGTGCAGCACAAGACAAGAGACAGAAAACCAATGATTATGGTGAAGATGACAATAAAGACTTTGGACATGGAAATGACGCAGCACTGGTAGATTTTAAAATCAAGATGGGGCCAAAAGGCGTAGCAGGACATGATGGTTATCAAACACCAGGAAATGGTGTAAATATACATGGGAGCATTAGGTGACCTAATTACTCTTAAAAAGGGTCCTCATCAGGCAGCGTGGTTGCAACATGACTCCATATCAAAGGAAATTGGGAGATTGCCAAAGCATAACACCAATTTTCATAAAAGGGGGAGACCAAAATCGACAATGTGGGAAGGGGGTAACCATAAATAGAGGCATGGCGTCCCTTCTCATTATCCCTGGTGTAAAATTCTAACTCTTTAGCTCCCTAGAGCAGAGACTTCATACCCCAGCCAAGCTGGTGAGCCCACAATTGGATGAGGTCCAGTGCGGATTTCCGAGAGCAAACCGAAGTACTCAAGACCTAATCATTCACAATCAGACAGCTGGAGTGAAACAAGGCCCCCCCCTTTTTGATAAAAGAGTGAGATCGTAATCTTTGTCTTATAAAGATCTGGAAAAGGAGAAAAGGGAAAAAAATCAAGAAAAAAAAAAAAAAAAAAAGGTTTTTTGACAGGCGCCGTTGAAAAGGCAAACTTTCGGACTGTTTTGGCCAAGGAACGTAAAACATTTCCAAGCCCTCTGATTCATGCCTAATAAAGAGCTTTATCTACTAATGTCTTGCAAGGATAGATAGCAAATTAGGTTGAGGACAGGTCAAACCATGTAAGTCAGAATGTTGATTCCTGAAGGATATTCACTCGTTTAAGACAAGGTGATATCCTGTTACCTTAATACTTTTTCATACAACCGTCCCCCCCCCTGAAGTCTGGTTACCAAGGCATGGTAAGGAGAGAACATTCGGGTGGTGTTCAGTTTGTTGTGTGTACTGATTATTAACAGGTTAAGTATTATCTGAGCTGGCATTTGCTGATGATTTTTTTTTTTTAGATTGCAAAAGTCAGAGGCACATCCCAATCCAACCTGTAGTCTGGAAGTAAGAGCTTTAGTTGAAGTAGGAAGGATTTAATAATTAGCTTTAAAACCGATACTTCATGGTTATATTGATGAGAACGCAATGAAGACATAAGAATTCTGGATAATAGGTCCTGAGGAGGTGCAACACTTTAAATGATCTCGTGCTAATATTGACCGTTTGGGAGCCCGACTCCTAAGGATGAGTTTGAGCCACTGGTTACACCATCAGCTGGTTAGGTAGAATATTTTCAGAGCCATTTACTCGAGGAGTACCCCAGCAAGAGAGATGATTGTAAGAAAATGAAGCTTAAGGCAGTATAAAAAAGCTCCAAAAATAGTCCCAGTCTTGACATATGGATGCGAGTCGTGGGCAATGACTACAACCCACAAAAGCCAGATCCAAACCTCAGAAATGAGGTATCTGAGGAAAGGGGTTGAAGTAACAAGAAGAGACATGGTCCGCAACCAGACGATATCAGTAGGCCTAAAAGTTTCCACCCCCTGCAGACCAAGTTGGAAACAATTCCCAACTAAAAGATGGTTTGGCCATGTCTGCAGAATGGAGTGAACGTCTACCACGACAAAGATCATGCTACCACAACAAGCATTAGGAAACAAAGAGGTACATGGAAAGCCCATCTGTTGCGTGATAAATTCTCGCAACATCGTTTTATTTCAATATCTATTTTATAACGCAAGGGCAACAACTGCTTGAAATTTATAGTCACTTTTCTCGGTAAGCATTTGTCTTCTCGCGTTGGTATCGAATGCAGTTAAGTTTGAGCTGTGGTCATTTTTTGCGCTGGACTGCGCATGACTTGTCTTGCTTTTTGGTCGATCGGTTTCCGCCCACCACTAGTGGAGTGAGCGATTTGGAATGGCGAAAGAGATGCCTCGTTGAAGAGGGGATCTCCGCTATTTTTTGTTCTGTCAGGGATGTGTAGTCCTCTTATGGATATTTCGTTTATTCGAGATAATACCTCTAGTGTATTTGCACATGCCGGGAGGCGTGATATTTCTGTGTTTCCTGAAAGCAAGGTAAATTGACTTTTTCAGTAACTCTATCGATTTTGGGTCGTGAGCGATTTCGATTCATAGCCTGTCTTCGAAAGTCGTCGTCACGAGATGTTTTTATCCCAGCTCACATGTCGCTGCATTGTACTGCATCGGTTGATGCAGGTACCAAGGACCATTACTTGCTACTTTGTTAAATGAACTAGGTTTGGAAAACCTTTATTATCTAGAGGATATTTTTGAGGACATTATTTATACTTCGGCAGACGTGTCTGTCTTGCTGAAGTCAGACTAAGGAGAGTGAACTGATCTCATACATCTGGTTATCTCCTGGCTGTTATAGAAAAGGATGTAGTTTTTCACCTGACTACATTTACAGCACTATGAAATATAACATGCATCTGACTCATCATTGTAATGCTGTCTACCGTCTATTGCTGTATTGAATGTTGCTGTGATAATGACTGTTTGATGTGCCTACATATTCGCGTAACCATTTTTGATCACCAGTGGCATCCACAATAAATAATGTATGTGGGGATGCCCTGTTATATTTTTGATAAAGAACATTTGTTTTTGTGACAATGAACAGCAACTGCCACCCCACCCCAAAAGCATGCCCATCGAACCACAGGGCCGCACTGCGCATATTCACCACCTATGCCCCACCTTCATATGTGCCTCAACTCGCATCACGATCCCAGATACCCCTGGCGACCCCCGAGTACCACTGGGAGGACCAAACATTCAGTACAAACCATAAGTGAAGGACCGTAGGACTACGAACTGGAACCAGGCCAGGAGGAAGTACTGCCGATTGGACCACCCCCAGGACCAGCTCTCCCATTACCTGTACAATCCATTAACACCAATATGCTTTCAATAGTAATCTACCCCCCCCTTAATCTTGCAATGTTTTATTTGTCCAAACCTGGCTTTCAACCATAAACGCCCATTTGAGTAACTATAAAACAATCTAGGTACACTCCAGACCAGATACCACAGTCTTCGCCTTTTTCTTACACTTACCATTCTTGTAGATCCTTGTTTCTACTGTTCTATCTATTGCTTCCTTAGGAATGTTTAACAAACAGTCCCACCGTATATAGCATTACATATGAGCAGGTTCCCTGTAAAGGTAAATATCGCCAGCGATTGAAAATCGTCATATATTAAGACATCAAACAGAGTGAGACGGCAACGTGGTAGGAAAGGGAATCGCGACTATTTCAAAGTCCAGAAATTTTGGCTCAAGGGTTGACTAAAGCTAATCCCATAGCCCCCATTGAAACGTCTATTTTTTCATCTAGGACAGTGTTCAAGGGTAATATAATTATGTGTAGGAGTGAGCAGATAATTTCTGTTAACCAAGGGAGACACAATTTACTATTACCTTCCCCATGAATCTATGTTCATTTTGAGTAGGTAATTATACACAACTGTCTAGAAATCGCCTGATCAAAGGACGGGCCATTACGCTCGGGATTGTGCAGAAATCTGGCAAAGCGGCAAAAGCGTGAAAATTTCCTCAGAATTCTCGCAGATCGACCCCCCCCCCAAAGCCCGACACATCTGCCCACCTGAAGGTTCGATTAGCTAGCATAGTACGAGCGATTTTCTGGTGACCCCCCAAAACATATTCTCCAGCTTTTAAAATCACCCATGTATTCAGTAACTTCCTCAGATTTTTCTAAGACATCTAGACTTCGATTTCTAGACCCCACAACTTTGTATTAGTCTGGTGTTTCTGAGGTTTTATTCAATTGGGAATAGTCTTAGACCCAGTTTATTGTGTAGAAGGGTAAATACTCATTCTAGCAGTATTGTGTGAAACCCCACATAGTTTTAAGTCCGTATTGGTAATGTACTCCGTCTAAGAGCCACCCCCTGAGCAGTGTGATTTACTAGACATTAGGTCCCGTCAATTTATATTTATCTAGGTTTTACTGGGTTAACATAGGCTAGCATTAATAAATTAAAACAACCCCCTAGCTAAACTATTCCTGCTATAAAGTTACATTTATTCTAATTAATTTGCTAGTAACCATGTCCAGAGAATATTTTAACCGAAACTAGTAAACTGCACACTGTTCATCTTGGAGTTATTGACGAAATAATGTATTACCATTTCTAATTCATGAATGAATATAATTTTTTATTACCCCCATGACTAGAAATTTATCTTCACGGAGTTTTAAACGATAAGGACAAAGCTCCCACACCATGTATAGTTTACATAACCCCAAGTTAAACCCACACCCCACCCGAAGTGGCCATATATATATTACCATTTTACGCGGGTTTACACCCCAGGGGGGACCCCCAACCCCCCCACCCATGGTTAACCCCCCCCCCATTTTATTTACCCCCCCCCACAGCCCACCCATTGGGTCCCCCCCCCCCACCCAACCAGCCCCACTCCTCACCACCCCCCCCCACCCCCACCCCCACGAACCACCAACCATTTCCCCACCCCCAGATCGGGTCCCCCCAAGGTAACCTGTCTGCCACCAACAACCCCGAAAAAAAAAGAAAACAAAAAAAAAAAAAAAAAAAAAACCAAACCCAAAAAACCCCAAACAAAACAAAACCAATATACGCCCACAACCCCGAAGCCTCACCCCTCACAACCAACACCCCACAAGGGGGGGTAATCCAT
>JAMPIV010013364.1:0-45000 GCA_024509875.1 Oreohelix idahoensis
ATGAAAAATCGTAATCTACAGAAAACCGATACCACCCAGCCACAACAATTCTATGCAACCGCCACCAAGTCCTACGTTGCAGCGCGGCCACCAAGGTCATAGGAAAGGAAAAGACCCTACACCAGGAACTCTGATCAGGGCAAGCAGACCGGCCTAAACCGCGTTGAAATTTTTGCATACAGCCTCGAAAGGTATAGTCCAATGTCAGTGATTTATCAACCTAGGGACCGACCCTCAACTCGAGAACGTAAATTTTGAATGGTACATTCAACCACTTGTCCCTCTTTGGACACTGGACTAAGCTTTAATTTAGTTTATTGTTCCGCGAGTTCACCTAGTCAAACCCTGTCAGGTATACAGAGGAAAACCGTCAAACTTAGTGGAGTTTTTCAAGATTGATGCACCCAAGACGCTTCCCTATCGCACTGGTAGAAATACAACTCTGACTTTGTCAGAGGGTTATTTTTTTTTTTATTAAAAGCGCCATTATGATAATTCCTATCTACCCAGTTATCCTGGTATGTAGATATGTGTTTATCGGAGACCAAAGACCGATTGTGGCAGCGTACCCACAAAGAGGCAAGCCAAAGCAAGGATAGTGAAGCCTGGCGCCAAATATGTTGCCGAACGAACTGAAGGAGTCGCCAACAAAATGGACCCTACTCTGGAGCTCTTGCTATTAAAAAAACTGCCCAAGGACTAAGGACCACCATACAGCAACTGGAGACCTCTTTACTAAAGGATGGCGTATTGTAACGTAGAAAGCGGTCAACCCGGACACGGGTAATAACCCGCTCCTAGATACCGACGCAAGAGACCGGACGCCAGTTCTTAGATAATGGTGACACTCTCCTTCCGTTTAGCGTACATATGGGACAAAACGCCACTATTCAGTCAGCGAATAATAACCCACTAATGGTGGCCAGTAATGAACTCTTGACATTTATCAGGTATTGTGAAATACTGCCGCCCAAGTGCCAACGGGTAGCACCCAGCACTTTGACACCCCAAGCCCAGTACCATGGGGCAAATGTTGCCAATAGTAGGCGACTGACTCCATTTGAACGGTTGCTGTCGACATCATTGGACCCCTGGAAATGGACCAAAAGAAGGAGCACAGGTTCATCCTGACTTTAGTCGACACTTTGCACAATTGAGTGGCCGAAGCTGTACCGCTAACATGCACATAGATTCCAAGCATGTCGCAGAAGCCCTCGTGCAAATTTTTACACGGTTGGGATTTCCCTCAACAAGTTTTTGACGGACAATTGGATCCCAATTCCGTAGCACTGCTGTTAATGGAGGATGAATCTTTAAGATCTTGATGGCCAAACATATCCACACAAGTCCCCTATCCATCCGGCCGAAATGGGCTCGTGGAACGTTTTAAAACGGCAACCCTCACCCACCATGTTACGTAAGCTGGGTCAGGAGAAACCGGAAGACTGGGACCTATATATATCGGCTGCCTTATTCGCCTACCGAGAGGTTCCCCAAGCGTCTACGGGATTCGCGCCAGCTACACTTTTATTTGGCAGACCTATTAAGGGGCCACTAGAAGCCTTACTTCGGTCCCTGACAGACCAGAAGGCTGACGAGACAGTCGTCTCTGCAAGCAAGTATGTATCTGAGCTTAAGGAAAGACTAAAGCTAGGATGGGATCTAGCTACTACCAACCTTAAGAAAGCCCGCGCTAAAATTACTAAAAGATACAACAAAGCTGCAAAAGAGAGAGAACTACAACCAGGGGAGAAAGTCCTATTGCTACTTCCAACCGGAAGCAATAAACTTCGCATGGGATGCAAAGGACCCTTTAACCGCCCATAAAAAGATACTCAACGTACAAATTACAAGATCTCCATTAAAGGAAAGTGAGAAAGTCGTTCACGTAAACCTCCTTAAGAAATATTTGGAAAGACCGGTGGCCATCCTCCGAGCATCTCCTGGCTGTCGCCGATAGCATCGGAAGACGAAAAATCTCATTGAATTTGATATGAAATTAACAAACGAGACCCCTGTTCGAACCAGAGTATACCCCATTCCGTACGCCAAAGCTGATGCACTTCACGGAGAAATAGACAAGCTGCGTCAGGCAGGAATTATCAGCGAGTCTACATCTACTTACAGTTCGAGTGTAGTGCTGCTGCAGAAGCCCAATAAGGAAGTTCGGCTGTGTATTGATTACCGGTTGCTAAACGCTGTAACGGAATTCCAGCCTGAACCGCTCCAAACTGCTTCTGAGTTGTTCACCAAGCTCAGCAAGGCAACAATTTTCTCCTAGATTTACCTCAGTAAAGGTTATTATCAAATACCAGTCAAGGAGGAAGTTAAACCTTTGCTAGCTTTCAGCACTAGTGAAGGACATTACACATTTAATGTGATGCCGTTCGGACTGCATAACGCACCAGGAGTGTTTACCAGGATGATGAGAAAGCTTTTAGAACCCTTGCAAAGTCCCCACATCCATAATTTCATGGATGACATCTTAATTGCATCGGAATCCTACGAAGAACATATTGCTAAGGTCGCTATGCTCCTTAGGAGACTATAGGAAACTGGTCTCACAGCCAGACCTAGCAAATGTCTCATCGCATTTGAAAAGCTGGACTTCCTGGGACACACTATTTCTCACGGCTGTAGTTGGCCTATTAAGAAGAACGTGGAGAAAATAGTGGCAGCAAAAAGACCCCGAACAAAGAAAGACATCAGGTCATTCTTATCACTATGTGCTTACTATCAGAAATACATCCAGAACTTCAACGGACTGACAGCACCTCTGACTGACCTCACCAAGAAAGGTTGTTCTGATAAGGTCATGTGGAATCAAAAGTGCGAACATGCATACAGCACTTTGAAAGGACAGTTGGCGGCATAACTTATCCTAAGGTTACCTGACCTTAAGAAACCTTTCGTACTGAGAGTTGACGCGTCAGGTCAGGGCATCGGGTCAACATTGCTGCAAGCCGAGGACAGTGACCCGAACCTGCTATTCCCAGTTGCTTACGGCAGTCGGAAACTGAATAAAGCGGAACGCAACTACAGTGTCGTTGAAAGAGAATGTCTCGCTCTGATTCATGGCATCAGACGCCATCATGAGTTTCTGTATGGTACTTCTTTCACGGTGCAGACAGACCTTGCTCCAGTGGCCTTCTTGGGTGCCAATCGGCGTTCAACGCAAGGATAATGCGGTGGGCCTTGCTATTGATGTTTTATTCCTTCAAAGTGGAATATATTTCCAGGAAAACAGAATGTCGGAGCTGACTTCTTGAGTTATTGGCCTCTCATAACTTTAAAACCCCTGATCATCTGTTGTAACTTTAACCTGCATGCAGCATTTCCACGAGAACTTTAAACGCTGGATCAATAATATGTAGCCTGCTATCTTCTGTGAACTTTTGAGATCGCATGGCCTTTGATGGGAGGTTAAATCACGCCCTCAACCATCTCTGAGAACGATTTATAGCAATCTTTTCCTTAACGCCGGCCCAAAAGAGGACGTGGCCAGAGACTCACTCCTGTTTCTAGAGCAATTAACAGCAGTTCAATTTCTTACCTGGCTGTCACCCCGCCTGGTGGGAGTTGCCAAAGCTTCTCAGAACAGCGGTACCATCAAAGCCAGGCTGATCTTCAGAATTCAACGTGGGGCGGTATACGATCTAAAGAAATCAGGGAACTCCCAGCTAACGTAGTTAGCTTCTCGAGAAATTTTTCGCACTCTCATGCGAGCAGCCTGAGACGAAGAAAATCGGTAGACCGGGGGAAACTGAGGAATCGCAGCGGTTAACACAACGGCGAGGTACCTCGGATTCTGCTCGACTTCAAGAAGGGTGTGAAAATCTAACACGTCCTATTTAAGTTACATTTGAGAAGTATAAATAAAGAACTCCGAAAACTGCATTTCATCGTTCGTTCTGACAGAATCCTAGTTTCACTAGCATAGTCGGATTCCTGCTAGATTTCATCTACCTTCGTTGACTATTGGAGTGTATTCTTTCTGCGCAGACGGTAATTTATACATTAGCTTCGAGTGATCAGTGGTCTAGTTATTTCAATTTATTTCATTGGATTGTGGTGTAAATTTAACCTTATTAAATAAACCCATTTTCAAAGTTCTAGTGCAAACTAATGTTACAGCTTGACGCGTAAATTAATTTTGCAGACGTTAAAAGGAATTATAACCAGTAAATCCAGTTTAGTTCTGTATAGATAGATGTGCTTTTAATTATTTTAACTCACGGGGAGTTTTCCTGATTTGTTAATTGACGACGCTAATAAAGTAAATATGCTAACTGTAATTTATCGCGCGTCAGATTATAATATGATTTGTAATGCATTTCTTGTTTTGATTATCTTTCATTCAGAACGATCATTCAACCTGCATCCCAGCAATTATTAATTATATACAGAGTTCTGCCAACTCAATTCGATAACTCCAGTAACATATGAACCTTTTTAAAGCTAAACTTGTGGCGACCTGTAATGGGCCCCGCTCCTCTGAATTTAACTGAGAATAAAGCCACCCAAGAAACACTTTTAAAATACTAGTTCATATAGTCCTTAAAAGTAAAACTGGAAGCAGAACATATTTTATTCACTGCCCTATTTGTGAAGAAAAAACATAGGTCTACCTGAACACTGTCTGTCAAGTATATTCAGTGGATTTTACCAACCCCCCAAAGAAGAACTTACCTCAGTGTTTTTTAACTTGTGACATTACGGAAAAAGAAAGTTATCTCCACCAGCTGTGCCAATTTTAGGAACCACGCCATACCTCACGCCTAGCCAAGTGCCTGTGCCATTAATTAGGAACTTTATCTAAACCAACAGTAGCCTTTACGCTTCACCGTCTGGCGATTTTTGAGACTATTTGTTACCTCGTTAAATCTGGGGCCTGACACGGAAGAAATAAGAGGACCAGTCCATTATTCCACGGTATTAGCTGCTGTGGTAAATAATTCCTAGAGTGACAGAATTCACCATTTTGGTAAGTCTGCGTGTGTGTTTGTGGGATGGCCAGCCCTAGTGTGTTTTTTTGAATGAAAGGAGATTTAATCTTTTCTTTACCCTTTTAATTAGTTCGACCTAGTATTAAGGTGCACTATATTCCTTGTACGGGATTTCTCCTAGCGGGATTGTGTAACTGTGTTCATTCCCCCCTCCCGTAAAATTTTTATGATTAAAGGGAGACATTTGAGAACCCTAGCTTTTCCTCTACCCCCCCCCCCCCCCCTTTTACTGTAACCCCTTGCCTCAGAGTAATAAATTTACCAGTGGGTTAGATTGCCTATCTCTGATCACCCCCCCCCCCCTTTCTTGTCTTTTGGACCGGGTCTTGTCTGTTAGTAAATACAAACGGGAAACGGTGGATGGGATATTTCTCCCCAAACCCCCCTCTTCCCTTATCATATTTGTGTTCTGTAACCTTTGATTTTTGACTGTAAGTGTATAATTATTTGTGACTGCTTTATGATAATAAAGGTATTAATCTTTATTTGTGTTGGTTGTCGGCTGGCCCAAAACTCCAAACATTTCCATCTGTGTAGGCTGTATTCATGTACGTTGTGCGACAGAATCACCAAATCGGTGAGTGCGCCTGAGCGACTGGAACTGACAAACAATTGTTTGTTCAGAAGAGAGATAGGAATAGTCTGTGAGAAACAGATATTGTCGTAATAAGAGACTGTCCTTGCTCTTCCCAGCGCTTGTGAATCTACTGCCTCATTCTCCTAAATCCTTATTCTCACAGAGCCTTCAATATTCCTCTACACTCTAAAGGGACCAATATCCATCAGCACCCTCTCAGATAAAAATTACGACACCTCCTCATCGCTATCATTCGTTGGTGCGTAGCATTGTATTATTGTAGTGTTGGTAAATCTCCCTCTCAATCTTAATCTTATCAGTATGTTGTTAATGGGTTTCCATTCCAGTAATGTCCTTTCTATTCCTTTCTGTAGAATAATGGCTACGCCTTCATTGTGCTGTCCATCCTCTCTTCCAGAGTAAAGTACTGTTTCTCCTGTTGCTGTTTTAACTTTTCCTGCCCCTGTCCATCTGCTCTCGCTTATCCCTAGAATGTGTAACCTATAGTTTCTCATTTCTGCCGTGACCTGTCTTAGTTTACCTGTCTCGTACATTGTCCTGACATTCCAAAAACCTATTCTTGTATTCTGTTTTGCGGTCAGGACATCCGTTTTCATGTCAGTGGCTTCCTTTCGGCTTTCACCACTGACAGTCATACGAGCCACAAACTCCGAATGTCCATCCCGAAGCAAAGTTTGTTCATTTATTGTTGTTTCCGTAACTTCATTGTTTTTTTTTTTTACACAGACAGGGGTGTCAGCCCTATGCTAAAACCCCCAACCTGGAGGACCAGGGTACCAGCTTTTGTCTGACCCCTACCCACACAGACCAGTCCAGCTTGGTTGAACCTACCAGGAGTAAAACTCCCACTGGCATAGCTCTGGGGATTGTCATGGTACGCAAGCTGCCATACCGCTACAAGGTATAGGTACCATTGATGGCAGGGACACTGAGTGCTCATCCTCTTATCAAGTCTAATCCATTCCCGGCTAAGACAACATTTGGAACCAGAAGACAGTTTAACAACTGAACGATACACCCGAAACACGAGACGTTTCTGCGGTCTACCCTTCGACAGCCAAAAAAGGTAAACTGATATGTGTAAGATAATATAGCAGGTGACAGAGGGAAGAAGGGAGCAAAAAACAGAGAGACAGACAGACAGACAAACAGTCAGACAGACAGACAGAGTATAATATAAGAATTGCTACTGCAGTTCGCCACCGATTTCGATTTTTGGCCAGTGCCGTGACTTCCTTTTCAACTGTTCTTCCGATAAATTTAGCTGGCCTCTCTAATCTTCTCTTCTGCTATGGGTTTCATGTAAGGGTATGGCTTGCTACATTACTAATTATTGGTTCAGTATATACCATATCCAGTTTCTTCATAAAGTTTGTCTTCTTCAGGCGAGGCGCGCCACGTTCAACCTAGACCGAACTCCTTCGATTATATAGAAGCACAATTAAGTTTTAAAAAATGAGAGAATGTGAGAGAGAGAGAGAGAGAGAGAGAGAGAGAGAGAGAGAGACAGACAGACAGACAGACAGACAGACAGACAGACAGACAGACAGACAGACAGACAGACAGACAGACAGACAGACAGACAGACAGACAGACAGACAGACAGATATGTCTGAATGCTAATGCGGCGTTGATAAATACTAAGCCATGAAAAGGACTACTAGTATTTATCACTTAATATGATGAAGTCCAGAAGAAATGAGAGGAAGACGCTGGAGATGGAGAGGACACACATTGTGGAAATTTGTTGATAGCATTACAAGACAGTCCTTTGTTCTGGAATCATCAGGGTAAGAGAGGTAGAGAGAGATCAATGAACAAATGGAGAAGAGAACTGGAGACAGGCATAAAGTGGATCAAGAAGACATGGAATGACCTTGAACTTATGGGACGAGACAGGAAGACTTGGCATAGGTTTGTGGAAGGTCTATGTTCCTTGGGGAGCTTCAGGATGATCATGATGGTGATGACGACGACTGCGACGACTACGACAAAAATGATGATGATGATGGCGACGAATACGCTGATAATGATGATGATGATGACGGCGATGATGATGATGACGAAGACGATGATGATCATGTGATGACGACGATGATGATGACAATGATGATGACGAAGACGACGACGATCATGTGATGACGATGATGATGATGATGACGATGATGATGATGACGAAGACGACGACAATGATGATCATGTGATGACGACGGCGATGATAAGACCTGATAAGGGTTGGTCTTAGAAACGGCCGCTAGATATCCGACAGCCAGCTCTACAGATCTGTAGTTTTTCTCCTTAATCTCCAGCTGCAACCTGTTTTTAATACATGTATCTCTTTTGTGAACTTGTAATAAGCTCATTCTACTTCGTGCACATGCACCATCTACAAGAGACTGTCTCAAACTTTTTATCCCGGAGGAATCCTTGAAATAATGTTCAGGTCTCAGGGACATCATGCGTAAAAATTATTATATCCACAGCTCACGGTACATTTCCGTGATCAATAACTTGTAAATGTAATAATCCAATAAAAATTGTAAGTGATCTTTTGAATAGAGAATGATTTTTCTTTCTGTGGACCTGTTTATTTTGGTCAACTTATTAGCCTACTCTGTTTGTGTGGTTCCCCCCTCCCCACAAAGGATTTCAAATCTAATGCATGTCAATGGTGTTGGTGGAAGAAACTTTAGTTTTTCCTTTTTTTATTTCCTACTTGATTTATTTTTTGTCCTTTACCTTATCCAAGTAGGTCTAAACGTCTTGTCACAAATTTTCACTGCAAAAGATGCTAATGAAATATGGTATGTGCTAGAGTGAACACTGTGGTATTGCGTAGTGACATACGGAGCTGCTAGGTCACTGCGCAACACTGCGAACGCTTACAGCGCCCGGCGCGCAATGTTAAAAAAAATGACTTTTTTTCAGTCACGATCTCTCGCGGAACCCCTAGGGTTCTGTGGAAACATTTATTACAAATAAGGGAGGGAAACCTGAGGCCTGTAAACAGTAAATTAATATGAAATTAATATGAAACAAATATAAAGGTATGTTATCAGGTACTCGCAGGAAATAAAGAAGTAGAACACCAGACAACAGAAAAACAACAGACATGAGTGGCTTACCCAGGATAGAAATACAACAGAAGTGATTGCGTCATTAATAGGCTGAACTGCCCATGGAGGACTTCTGGTGTCGTGTATTGTGGTTCGCACTATTGACCTGCCATTGAAACATCATTTTTGATGATGCGTAGATGGCAGAGCGGATAGTGTGATTCGCTTGCATGGCTAGGCGGGGTTGTCGCACGGAAGGTCCAGTGTTCAAATCCTGGGTAAGCCACTCATGTCTGTTGTTTTTCTGTTGTCTGGTGTTCTACTTCTTTATTTCCTGCGAGTACCTGATAACATACCTTTATATTTGTTTCATATTAATTTCATATTAATTTACTGTTTACAGGCCTCAGGTTTCCCTCCCTTATTTGTAATAAATGTTTGTACAATACCAAACCTACCCACTATCCTGTTCTCACTGTTCTAGTCTACAATCATTTACTGGACACAGTATTAAGGTCCTAAGGGTCTTGTTGGATTCGGCCTATACTGCTTGATAGAAATACAACAGAAGTGATTGCGTCATTAATAGGCTGAACTGCCCATGGAGGACTTCTGGTGTCGTGTATTGTGGTTCGCACTATTGACCTGCCATTGAAACATCATTTTTGATGATGCGTAGATGGCAGAGCGGATAGTGTGATTCGCTTGCATGGCTAGGCGGGGTTGTCGCACGGAAGGTCCAGTGTTCAAATCCTGGGTAAGCCACTCATGTCTGTTGTTTTTCTGTTGTCTGGTGTTCTACTTCTTTATTTCCTGCGAGTACCTGATAACATACCTTTATATTTGTTTCATATTAATTTACTGTTTACAGGCCTCAGGTTTCCCTCCCTTATTTGTAATAAATGTTTGTACAATACCAAACCTACCCACTATCCAGTTCTCACTGTTCTAGTCTACTATCATTTACTGGACACAGTATTAAGGTCCTAAGGGTCTTGTTGGATTCGGCCTATACTGCTTGATAGAAATACAACAGAAGTGATTGCGTCATTAATAGGCTGAACTGCCCATGGAGGACTTCTGGTGTCGTGTATTGTGGTTCGCACTATTGACCTGCCATTGAAACATCATTTTTTGATGATGCGTAGATGGCAGAGCGGATAGTGTGATTCGCTTGCATGGCTAGGCGGGGTTGTCGCACGGAAGGTCCAGTGTTCAAATCCTGGGTAAGCCACTCATGTCTGTTGTTTTTCTGTTGTCTGGTGTTCTACTTCTTTATTTCCTGCGAGTGCCTGATAACATACCTTTATATTTGTTTCATATTAATTTCATATTAATTGACTGTTTACAGGCCTCAGGTTTCCCTCCCTTATTTGTAATAAATGTTTGTACAATACCAAACCTACCCACTATCCTGTTCTCACTGTTCTAGTCTACTATCATTTACTGGACACAGTATTAAGGTCCTAAGGGGCTTGTTGGATTCGGCCTATACTGCTTGATAGAAATACAACAGAAGTGATTGCGTTACACTGCGCATGGAGGACCGGCGCGCTAACCTGCCATTGAAAAAAAAAATGATAGTGTGATTTTTTTTCAGTCACGATCTCTCGCGGAACCCCTAGGGTTCTGTGGAACCACGACTGAGAAACCCTGATCTACAATGACAGTCATGTGTAGTTCCCAGCGGTCTCTGGTGAGACAAAGAAAGAACAGGGCTATTGAACCCTCAGACGAGTGTTACTAATATGAGGTTATGAATGAGGTTGGCAGCCTCATCATGTAGAACAAATTGCCACAGAAACCACCGCTGCAAAAGCCTTTGACCTCTTGCTGCAGACTTCGTGTGTAACCAGCTGCAGTGGTGGCTTAATGCTCCGTAATGAAGTAATGAGCAACGGACGCACAGCAAAGTGATGATGACGATCTACAATGACAGTTCAAAGTTGAGAGGTTCGCCCTAAGTAAATACGACAGAAAATTTGAGCCGGCCTCAATTAAATTTGACATCTCTTTGCCTCTTATGAATCTTGGACGTTTAATGAAGAAATGGAAGAAGGAAAGACAGAGTGACAAATACAGACAGGAAGGGAGATATGAAATGATGATATCTGAACAAATAATATCACTTTGATGAATGGAAGACACGTTTTGAGAAGAAAAATAAAAAACTAAAGCGAGGCGGCGGAAGAGGCAGCAAAGATGTTTCAGAAGCGAAACTGAGATGTCAGCGGAGAGAAAAAGAGATGTAGTGGAAGTGGAAGAAGAAAGAAGAGACTTGGGAGAAGTGAATTAGGAAAGGAGACGTTGTTCGGATTGCGAAGGAATAATGAGAGATGCTGTGGAAGGTAGATGGAGAAAATAGATGTATGGGAAGTGAAAAGAGTGGAAGAGAACTGAAATGCGTTGGGAGTGGGTGAAAAGGGTGGGAGAGATAAGTGTGTCGGGAGTGGAAAAGGTCACACAGAAATGTTTTGGGAGTGGAAAAGGCCGTATAGAAATGTGTTGGGAAAGGAAAGGGTGTAAAAGAAATGAGTTAGGAGTGGAAAGGGTGGACCGGAAATGTATTGGGAGTGGAAAGGATGGAACAGAAATGTGTTGGGAGTGGAAAGGGTAGTCTGGAAATGTGTTGGGAGTGAAAAGGGAAGACCGGAAATTTCTTGGCAGTGGAAAGTCAATCAATCAATCAATCAATACCTTTTAGCTCCCAGAGGAGCATAGGCCTTCAACAAACACATGCCAGGTCTTCCTGTCCCGTGCCATCCGCTCAAGTTCTTCCCATGTTTTCCTCATCATTTTTACCTCTGTATCCAGTTCTGTTCTCCATGTGTTTTTTGGTCTACCTCTGCCTCTCTTTCCCTGTGGATTCCACAACAAGGACTGCCTTGTAATGCTATCAACAGGTCTCCTCAATGTGTGTCCTATCTATCGCCAGCGTCTTCTTCTCAACTCTTGTTCCACTGGCACTTGTTTGATTCTTGTCATCAATTCCACATTTGTGACTTTGTCATACCATTTCAGTCCTTCTATTCTACGCAAGCACCCGTTTATAAAAGTCTGTAGCTTTTTGGTTGTTGTTTTTGTTGCTCTCCATGTCTCAGAGCCATACAATAGGACTGACTTGACATTTGAGTTGAAGATTCTTATTTTCGTGTTTGACTTGATTTCTCTTGTTCTCCACATGTTTCCCAATGCATTGAAAGCTCCTCTTGCTTTTTGTATTCTTATTTTGATATCACTGTCTGTCCCTCCAACTTTGTCTATATTACTACCAAGATATGTGTACGATTCTGCATCTTTTAGTGGCGTTTCTTCAAGTTCAATCTTGTTATCATTTCTTGCATTTATTCTCATAATCTTTGTGGAAAGTGTGGAACAGAAATGTGTTGGGAGTGGACAGGGTGGAATAGAAATGTGTTGGAAGTGGAAAGGGTGGGAGTGGAAAGGGTGGGAGAGAAAAATGTTGGGAGAGGAAAGGGTGGGAGAGGAATTTGGGGAGTTGGTTAGGGGAGTTTGGCATAGAAATGTGCGGGGAAGTGAAAGAGGGACGATGACAGATGTGTGAGAAAATAAAGAGGATAAAGAGGCATGCAAATGATGTTGAAACGGAGTAGAATAGACAGATGTCAAGACAATGCAAATAATGTGCGTCTCCCAATTCCGAATGAACCGTTTAACATCCTGGCGAACGGTTTTCTCACGCCGGTTGTCCTAGTGTCTAAACGCTGTAATTTCTCCGAGTCTGACTGCCGATGGAGTTCCATAAAAATACTATTACCCCAATCAGGCGAGGATAGTAAATGTTATTATCCGAGAAAGAATGCTGATGTGGGTGTGAGGCGGGCGGTGGTTTCTGAAGAAGTAACAGTGTTTGTGTAATATAAGAACACTGGTCATCAAGAACTGACCATCAGTAACGGTGGATCAAATAAAATCAAGTCACAAAAACACTAGAATCTACAAGTGATCTTGGATCTTTTCCCAAATTTTAAAATGTCTTCCCTTTCTATCGTCTCCTCCGTCTTGAACCTGCGTGTATCTCTGTGACTCTCTTTCTCTCGTTGTACATCCTCACTGTCCTGTTGAGCTCCTTATGGAACACGAATCCACTACTGCATCTACTCCCCTTGCCGGAAGCCTGCCCTAGAGCATTCATGTGCTCGTGAAGTGGTGGTTTCTGCAGCAATATGTTTTACACGATGAGATTGACAGTTCCAAGCACAGCCTCACATTGGTCGCTATTTTTAGACATGTCCATGGGATCAGTAGGCCTATTCATTTTTTTTTTTTTTTTGGGTCTCCTCCTCTCGGAAACTACTCGTTTTATATACACATATTATACATCCCTGGACACACACACACACACACACACAAAACAAAAAAAGACGTTACCTCAATGACATCAGATTTAGCAGAGTATCTACAATCACTTGCCGCGATTCATATTTTTAAACGTATTTATAATATACTACTACTGGACAAAAGTTAAGGGCCGCCATTCAGTTTAGACAAGGTTTATATAATTGATTGGCAAACTGTAAAGACAAGTGAAAATGTCATTAAAACTGAGCTCAGAGAAATGTGTATACATTTCTGTGTGCACTAGGTTAATTTTTTTTAAATGTCCAAAAACTGGGTCACTTTAACCCGCACGTGAAAACTGCCATTGTTGCTGCAAAAACTCGTGGTTTTTGCAACACGCCCCACTAGTTCAAAAGGTGAAAAAGTGAGTTGAATTTGAATGCACGTGGAAAATGATCATCGGTAAAGAGTGTTCACCGTTGGTATGCAATAAATCAGTATGACAAGTGGTCGAAATGATCACTGCATTAGCCATGCCACCAAGGAGAAATCTCAGCACTGTAGACCGTGGTCGAGCCATGGCATGGATTGAGGATGGTCAATCTGTTCGTCATGTTGCAAGACGTTTAGCAGTGTCCTACTCTACCATTCAGAGACTTCTTGAGAGATTTCAAGCTACCGGACATTTGGAAAATCGACCCTGCTCATGAAGAATTATATAAACCTTGTCTAAACTGAATGGCGGCCCTTAACTTTTGTCCAGTAGTATAGTTGCCATCTCCATTTCTGCCCTGTTACCGCACGCGTTTTCTCGAATGAAGGCCACGTGGTCGTTACGTAGGTCCCTTGTCTTTTTTATTACTACAACCGACCACTTATATTCCTCATCCTTCTTTTTTTTTTCTTTTGGCTCCCTGTGGAGAACTGAGCCTTACTGCAGCCGCCTTCAGGAAACCTTCTTCTTGGATCCTTAGCCCATGACTGACAAAGCAGTCAGTGGCCATCACGCTATTTGCTCGGTTAGTGGCCATCCTTCGTGCCGTGCTTGTATGTTCTCTTGCTGCAGTATCTTCCGTATCTACCTATTTCACACGATGAGGATGCCAGTCGCATACACCTCATATTAGTCGCCTATCCCGGACATGCCTGGGCAGCAGAAGTTCTAGTCTCTGTCCCCTCAGGGATCCGCGGGAGCAACAAGGGGCTATTTTGCGTCACAGTTTCGTTTAGAAAGTCTTACTGCAGTTGGCCAAACATTCAGAAACTCAGCTTTACAGGGGCGTCTCTATTCTAGAATCCCCAGGGTTACAGAAATAGATGTGGAATCAAAAATACGTGGAGAAGAAAACTGAAGACAAACATACACGTAAGGGATACAGAAGACAAGAAAAGACATTGAACGGATGGCACAGGACAGGAAGGCTGGGTGTGTTTTTGTTGAAGTCATGTGCTCCACAGGGATCTGAAAGATAATGATAATGAAGACAATGATGCTGATGACGATGACGACTGCAGTCCGTATTCTCTTAAACCCGAAAATACCAATATATCTTACTTACGTCTCATGACCATGGCACACATTTCAAAGCGTGTGGGGGTTGAGGGGTGAGGAGAGTGACAGAGAAAGACAGAGGGAGAGAGAACACTGGACCGATGGAAAACATTCTGTATATCCCGTTCCCATAAAGGAGTGTCATGACAGATTTATCATATATGGCTGTTCTGGCAGTGAACCATGATTCTCTCTCTCTCTCTCTCTCTACCTCTCTGTCTCTCTCTATCTCTTTCTCTCTAACTATATCTAACTCTCTCGTGACCCGTAATTCGCATCTATCTATCTATCTATCTATCTATCTATCTATCTATCTATCTATCTATCTATCTATCCATCTATCCATCTATCCATCCATCCATCCATCCATCCATCCATCCATCCATCCATCCATCCATCTATCTATCTATCTATCTATCTATCTATCTATCTATCTATCTATCTATCTATCTATCTATCAATCTATCTGTCTATCTCTATTACAATATACGTATTCTTAATGTTATATTCTTAACAACTTATATTCTTAATTTTATGATCAGGTACTGTTAATGTATGCTGTTATACTTCCTTGTAATGTTGCACTGCCCTTTTATTAATACTTTCAGTAAGCTGGAGAATGTTTGAGTTAGAGATGGCTACTGTGTGTATGTGTCGAAACAATGCTTCGAAACAGCACAGAGTCCGAGCGATTCGACACTCCCAGCTTGTTTGTTTCGACACAGTTACAGTTTCAGTTCCGTCTGCCTAGCTGTTTTGCAGAGACACACTGTCTCATTGTCTCGCCTTCCGTGAGCCTTTGTAAAATTTGAATCAACCGTTCGGAACATTAGTATGGAATATCAAACATGTCATATTTTTCAGGGATGTGTTATGATGACTTGATTTTAAAGTGATATTATTTTTGCTGAGAAGTTATAGACACTGGAAATTGTGTCAGTGCTGCAGTTGTCAATGTTTTAGGCACTATGTTAAAGTTGAAAGTGTCAGTGTGTTCGTATAAATGTAATGGACACTTTATTAGCTCTGCTGATATCTGTGTACTCGGTGTGGATTTGAATCATTGTCTACCAAAACTAGCTTACTCTAGTTTGATATCATGTGTTATTATTACTGTTATTATTATTGTTGTTTTTTATTATTTTCACATATACTGCAGCTATCATCATATCTCCGTTTTATTTCATCATAATGAAGACTTGTGTAAAAATATTGAATTGTGGTCACACGAAATACCATAGATTTTCACACACGACAGAAGCGCGCAAGTAAAAACAGTTCATGTATAGTAATGTATACGGTACTGTCTATTAGAGACTTCTTTCTCCCCGATGCGGGCAATTGTGCCGTTGTGTCGACACACTGTTTCGACACAGTTTAAATCAGTGAGCCGACTGTCTCGAAACAGCGAAGTGCGTCGATTTGCCCACCTCTAGTTTGAGTAACAGTAATAAAAGATGAGCAAGAGGAAGGAAGAATGCAAGAGGGGACTGTGCCCGATTTTCAACCCTTGGCAAATTAATTGCTTTCATATATGTCTATCTAACTATCTACCTAGTCTGATTCTGGTCTTGAGTTTGGGACGGAAAGACAGCGAGGAAAATAACTGTTTACCCCACCTCATTTTGATGAACCTAATAAAAAAAAAAAGTCCCTGAGTCATTCAGTTGAACACCGTTTGAATATTTCACGAGTTCTTATAACATACCTCTGAATATTTCTCAAATCACTAATTTACTGTACGAAGAATTCGATTTTTATGTCTTGTTGTTGTTGTTGTTGTTTTTTTTTTTAATGTTTATTTTTAATTTGTTTTATTTTTTAAAATTCATTATTATTATTTTTTTTTAAACGTACTTTAATTATGATGATTATTGCAAATGTAATATTACTTTTATAATGATAAATGCCTTAATAATGCTTAAAGTAAATGTGAGGATGAAAGGATATAGTATACATGATGAGAGAGAGAGGAAGGGCAGAATGTCAGACGGGCCTGCGTGCCCAATTCTTAACCCTTTGAAAATAAAGTTCGTTCGTTCGTTCGTTCTCTCTCGTGACCCGTAATTCGCATCTCATCTCTCTCTCTATCTATCAATCTATCAATCTATCTATCTATCTATCTATCTATCTATCTATCTATCTATCTATCTATCTATCTATCTATCTATCTATCTATCTATCTCCCTCGTGACCCGTAATTTTTATCACATCTCTCTCTCTCTGTTTGTCTGTCTGCCTGCCTGCCTGTCTGTCTGTCTGATCTCTCTCTCTCCCTCTCTCCCTGCCTACCTACCTACCTACCCACCTACCTACCTATCTATCTTTCTATCTTTCTCTCTCATACACTAGGCTATTTTTCAGTTTGGACATATCTTTTGCAAGCTCCACAACTGCCTTAATAAAGAATCAACAATACTGGCATAACGATTGCAAGCCCAAATATTAATGTGCATAAACACACACCGATCTTTCAGATCTAGCTGTAACGCAGTCAGCAACGAGCCCCGCCGAGAAAACTCCAGGTTTAACTCTTGTGAGCCACACTGGCTGATAATAATCTCAAACTGAGGCGTATATTCTGATAACAGCCCAAGACAGTGGGGACCGCGGAAAATATAATAATAGCCAAAGACACAAACTGAGGCGTAAATTCTCATAATAATCCAAAAAAACAGAGGCTGAGAACATCAGTATATTCTGAGAACAACCCAAAAAAAAAAAATAAATAAAATAAAATAAAATCTCAGACCTATGGGTCTTTTATATTTGGACATGCGCCCTAATATAACCGACTAGGTTGAACGGGACGCGCCTCGCCAAAGCGAGGCAAAACGTTATTTAAAAAAAAAACAAAAAAAAAACAAGACAGTGGCTGTGACATATAATAACACATAACACAAACTGAAGCGTGTATTCTCATAATATCCCAAGATGACGCTGACGAGTATAAGCGCGCGCGTGTGTGTGTGTGTGTGTGAGAGAGAGAGAGAGAGAGAGAGAGAGAGAGAGAGATATTGCTTATCTTCTAAGGCATCTCATTATCTATAACATGATCTAAGCTGTATGTACCATTACTTTGAACTTAAATTTGTTTCCAATATTATTAACAGTATACTGTCACGTAATAATTCACAGCTATTACTGCTTTAACTCGTAGACATCCATTATTTCTAAACACATAAAGTTTCAAAGCCAAAATACTGCGTAATCCTCGAGTTTATTATGGTTGCACAGATGGTACTTAAAAGGCAAAGACTCAAGCAAAGCAACTTTGTAGAATCAACCCCAACACAGATGAAAGCAGTTTCCATAAATGCAATATCAAATGCAATATCAACAATTAAACCCATCTACATTGCCCACAAGCTTCCAATTTGGAAGCAACACCGTTTCCCTAAAAAACATTCCTGGAATTGGGAGAAAATCCATAGCGATAACATACATAGAGAAACATTACCCACGCAACACCTGGACCCATGCATACACAGATGGATCAGCAACAAATACAACAGAAAATGGAGGTGGATGTGTCTTTCTGAGCTTAAGCACTGATGCACACAAAAAAGCTGTCAGTGGCAACAGGGCAAATCTCAAGTAACTTCAGAGCAGAGGCAGAAGCCTTGAAAACTGCAGCAGAGGTAATAATGACAGAGGAAAGCACAGAGAGACAAGTTGCTTTCTTTACGTATGGACTATCAGTAATTTTAAAGTTGAAAAGCCAAAATAATGCAGATCTGGATGAACTAAGAATAGTGCTCCACAAACTATGTCAACGATTCAAAAGTGTTGTGATCCAACGGATCCCAACTCATTGTAACATCACCGGCAATGAAGAGGCTGACAGGTTGGCAAAGGAAGGTGGAAATCTACCTCCTTTCGAGGAGGCAATGAGTTTTATCAGAATCAGATACAGAAACAAATGGGATGCAGAACATCCAGGTCACACACAAAATGCATACTACCAGCTCAACAGAAGAGACCAAGTGGTAATCTTCAGACTCCGCTGTGGTAAAGTGGGATATATAAATATTTATAGGGGACTTAGTGTACTGACTGAGATCAGCTGTGAAGGTATCTATATCTAATAAGGGTAGTGTATTATAGATGACCTTACTTGCTACCACATATTTCTACCTCAGTCAGAATTATTCTGGAATATAGTGATGACTACGTTGAATGTCTGGGGTATGTATATGATGAAGTGTAAGTCACAACAACAACAGACAGATAAACAATTTAATTTATTCCACCACACTTGACAACACTGTGACACTCACATACATATAACACTCTATGAGAATATCTTAAATGAGTCACTGATAAATTTTCAAATATCAATATGTATTAAGTGCTGTCATTAATGTATATGTGTCCTGATTCAAATACAAAGTGAACCAGGAATCACAATCAATTTTAATTACAAGTTATATGTACAGAATTTATCAATATGAATCTTGTAGTGACATATATTATTAATAGTATCCTATGTGTGTCAGTTGTGTAGTGGTAATATGAGGTAATACTGGTTTTTTTTTTTTTTTTAAGCTATGTTGGTATTAGTCATCATGACTTCACGAGTTTGTTTCTGTTGGAACTAGTATTGGAGATGTTCTCAGTTCCTGGCATTAAAACAATTAAATTCCCCTCTTAATTTTATATAATGTCAGTTTAAGATGGGGTTACATAATGTTGAGCTCCGCTGGCCCTATAGGCTTATCTTTCGTGATGTCGGCAGGAAGGGACTCCTCTGCTCGATTGCTCCCTTGTATTCTGGAGACACCTCACTGTTTGCTATATGGACCAAGGAGTATGCTGTCCGCCTCTGGATTCAGCAAAGCTCTGACCAGGTGCTGCTCAATAACTTTAAGACCACGGTCCCTGAAACAAGAAGGTTGTACCTCCTACTTCAGAACTAATTTATACTCTATTTCTACACTGAGCACAATACATAACAAACACTGAGTTCAGAGCGGTAGGCCAACTGCTATCTTCATCTGAAACAATTTTCACCAGTATTTTCCTCCCTAATGGTTACTACGCCTCTGCAATTCCAGCATTATTTCTTTCTAGTCAATAATCTAGGTGTCAGTGTACTGTTTGGCCATTCCATGCAGTTTTACTTTCCTCCGACACCTTCTGTTCAGGCTGGAGCACTATAGGCTTTACCTCATGTTCGCTACTGAACCACACATATATATAATTATCAATTTACATTCAATTTTCATTTAAAAAGATATCAAATATTTCAAACCTACCACAATTCATGGAAATAATACACAGTGACGTTGAATGGCAATGAATATAGCACAACTTCGATCTGCCGATGTCCCAGGCTTTTATTTAGAAAAATATGCACTGGTGCTCAACGCACTGATTCTGTAGTAAGTTTATTTGCAAATGTGGTGCTGACCTGACGCCTCTAATTGACTATATTGGCAGGTCTAACCAATCATGCCATGTTTACACAGCTTTTCAAAAAAAAAAATACTCCTACTCACGTTTCCCCTGACAACGAAAGATAGTATTTATAGTCCGACTAATCGTGTTTAGCCTTACATCTCATTCCCGCCAATCAAATAGGAGTTAACATGGTAGGCTATTTCCGTAACGTAATGTTTTTCAAACACGTTATAAAAAAATTTTATGAGCAGAAATGATTTCATGCTGTCAGGCACCCCCACTATTGTATTTTGGCCATAACTATTTTATTAACAGACTAAAGGCGTAACACATAACATATTCTTGGTTAGCAGGTCCGGCCGTACAATAATATATAAGTTAAAGTGAGCTACATGGCGGCATTCAAAATATGTGTTTTCCAAAGATAGTCGTATATTTGTTCTTTATTCCTTTTCGTTGTTTAGAACCGCCACCTGTCCTGCCTTTTCCACTGTTATGTCATACTAAAGTCAGGAGCTTAGATGTAAATCAGTAGAATTTCATATTTCCTAATAAGCATTTTTCATGTTTTTAAACCTGATTCTTGTAGTAGTAGTGTTTTTTTTTTCACTGACTATTTGAAAAAAAAACTAGTGCTTGTGGCCTTACACGCGTGATGGTAGTAATTGTGTATCGCGCGACTGTGGTAGTATTGCCTGTGTCCCTGCTTTCAGCCCTCCCTTTTCTCTATCTTTAGTCCATCTGTCTTTCGTTTTAGGTAACGTAGTGTATAAAAAGACATGAATGGAATTTTAAATCTAGGTCAACCTGCGTATCTCAAGGTTTTTCTTAGAAATGGAGTACACTTTTTAGTGTGTTTGGGAAACGCGTGTATGTTGCAGAAGGCTTTTACTATCAACGTGAAACGTTACAATTTGCAGACGCAGGAGAACACAAGGGGGATTTCGCGTACAGTCCTTGTGACAGCACTGTTCTTTACCATTCTTCTTTCCTTTTATTGAATTTATGTGTTAGGCTTTACATTTACCTGATAATTTATATATGTGGATTAGAATATTTCACGACATCTCCCCTCTTAAAACAGACATCTTATGTCAGTCCTTTATTCTATATACACATAGATAAATGTAAGTCAACTTGACTTTACTCTGCTGTTGTGCTATCATGGTTTTATGTAGTTGGGTCCATTCAGTGTAGGCACTACTCATGAAATCTGCCTCAGACCTCTACAACCAATAATATTTTTCGGTTATGTTACTGAACAGCCGCAAGTGTGACTGCTTGTCTTAATGCTGCTTCACAACCCGTATTCACCATTTCTCTTCTCTGAGTCTGCGCAATGACATGTCCAGAGAACATTAGATTTTCCTCAAAATGTACGTTATGAGGAGATAACATATACCTGGTGATAGCAGAGTTTTCGTAGTGGATCCTATAATCTTCTTATTAGCCTGTATGAAACATTCGGAATATTCTCAATCAAAGAGGCAACTCAGGGATTCATTACGTTCCTCCGAAATGTTTCTGTTGCTATAAGGATATCATCCATGAAATTTGTGATGCCTGGGTTATTCAGAGGGTCCAATAATTGTCTCATCATTCTAGAGAAGACACTAGGCGCATTCTTCAATCCAAATGGCAATCTATTAAACTCATAGTGTCCTTCTGAGGTACTAAAAGCTAGGTATGGTCTAACCTCAGGCTTTACTGGAATCTGATAGTATCCTTTACTCAGATCCACTTTTGAGAAATATTTAGCTTTATTTAGTCTGGTAAACAGCTGATTTGTATCCGGCAATGGATCCACCTGTCCTTCTGTAATAGCATTCAGTCTCCTGTAATCTATACAGAGTCTATGTTCTCCAGAGGGCTTCCTTAAGAGTACAACACCGGAACTATACGAGGATTCACTGTGTGAAATAATTCCTTCCTTCAACAAATAGTCTATCTCTTCCTTCAAAGCTTTCTCCTTAGCAAACGGAATCGAATATGGTTTCATACAGACAGGTGTGGGGTCTATCAGTTTCATATCATATTCCAATAAGTTTGTATGCCCAGGTCGGTCTGTTAACACCTCTGTATGAGTATCTAGAACCTGTTGCACTCTCTCTTTCTGAGTTTTCGTTAAATGTGTACTGATTTTCACCTGTGCCGCTGTCTCACAGGGGTGTAATGGATATTCAAATGATGAAAGTGGTTCCTTTTTCATCTCCATGGCAATGGACAAGGTTAACAAGTGTGTCTCTTCCTGATGTTCTCTTTCCAAATATTTCTTCAGGAGATTCACATGATAGATTTTTTCTTTCCCCTTCTTATCTATCTTATAATTGGTTCTAGACACCTTCTCTAGAACTGTATATGGCCCTTGCCATCCAATTTGTAACTTATTCTGACTACCGGGGAGAAGAGGCAGTACCTTCTCTCCCACGGCCAAATCTCTGTCTTTCGCCTTCCTGTTATAATAGGCAATGGGTGGGTTTGAAAAAAAATTGAAAAAAGGTGATTCGTCTTACGAGGACAAAAGACAAAGAAAATAGTCTACGTTACGGCCACAAGGCCTTCGTCAGGAAAGGAAAGAAAGTGAAGTCTAGATAGGACACATAAAAAACTTAATAAAATAATAAAATAAAAACTGGGTACTTCCCTGAAGGCAAGAACCGAAATTCGCTGTCTGTTGAAGAGCGCGTGGCTGAACAGAAAGCGACTTCCGCCGCCGGGTGTACACAATACATACTGAAAAACTAAAAAACGAAACCGGACAATAAACTACCCAACGGGATAAAAGTGGGGACTGGAAATAGAAGAGGACAGAATGAGTGGGAGATAAATAAATATGAAATTAAAAAATGTATATGGCATACAAATAGGAGAATAGGATAAGAGTGGAAAGAGTCAAATAGAGCAAGAGAGGAAAGGGTAACCTCAGACAAAGGTGTGAAAAGTGTTGAGACCGGCTGGTTTTAGACACCCCATGCGGTGTATAAGACGGTTCTCAAGCTGTTCTCGGCTGGCAGTGTCAGAGGAGCAGGATCGGATCGCTGTGACCTGGATGTCGATGGGACCATGGTGGTCAGGACCATTGAAGTGTATGGCAACTGGTGTGGACTTTTGCTGAGCGATGTCATTTAAGTGCTGGCTGAATCTGTCCCCAAGTCATTTGCCTGTTTGGTCAATATAGGTTTTGCAGCAACGTTTACATATGATCGTATAAATGACATTGCGCGATTCATACGTGAAGCTACTAGTGATGGTGTACGTAGCCTTAGGAAAGGACACCTTCTGGGTTGAGGTGACATACTTGCACGTGTTGCATCTTGTCCGACCACAGGGTAGTGTGCCAAAGTGGGTGGCATTCTCCTTTGGGAGACGGCTGTGAACAAGAAGATCCTTCAAGTTCTTGTCACGTCTATATGCCACCAAAGGTGCTTCACTGAATACTTCTTGGGTCACAGGCTCTGCTTGGAGGATAGGGAGGTGGCGGAAAAGGATCTGTTTGACAGTAGTACTATGAGGGTGATGGGTCAAGATTAATTTGACTCTATCCGAAGTGGATTTATGGTGAGGTATGAGGGCCTCCTGACGAGAGATGGGGAGCACACGTTGGAGAGCAGAGGTAAGAACATGTTCTGGATAAAGTCTGTTACGGAAGAAATCCAACATCTCATTTGCTCGTAAGTGGAAGTCATCGTCGTCTTGGCATAAACGGCGGAGGCGGAGAAGTTGTGAAAAAGGAAGGGAGTCACGACAGGCCCGAGGATGAGAAGAGGTATACAGGAGGTAGCTGTGGGCATCTGTCGGCTTGTAGTATACTGAGGTATTAAGGCCGGAGGGCGTGATAGAAATAGTAATGTCAAGGAAGTTGACAGAAACTGTGGAGACGAGGGAGGTGAACTTAATGGTGGGGTGAAAGTGGTTCACAAAGTCGATGAAGCGGTGTAAATCAGTCTCAGACATATCTGTGAGACCTATGCCATCATCGATATATCTGCGGTAAAACCCAGGGAAAGGACCGGAGTATTGTTGCCATATTTGATGCTCCAAGTGGCCCATGAATATACAGGCATAGCTGGGACCCATCTTCGTTCCCATGGCAACACCACTAATTTGGTCAAAAAATTGACCATTGAATTCAAAGGAATTCAGGTTAAGGACCAGTTCAGCAAGACGGAGAAGGGTGTCAGTGGATATAGAAGGGCAAGTGCGCTGATCCAGAAAAAAACCAAAGAGCTCGGAGACCATCAGAGTGGGGAATAGAGGTATACAGAGAGCAGACGTCTAGCAAGAAAAGACGGTAGGAGCGGTCTGCTGGGAGTCGGATAGAGGAGAAAGTAGTAAGAGCGTGATTGGTGTCTTTGATGAAGGAGGGAAGACTATCAACGATAGGCTGGAAAATGCTGTCGAGGAAGTCAGAAATGTGTTCAGTAGGACAAGAACAGGCTGAGACAATCGGTCTTCCAGGGTTTTCGATCTTGTGAATTTTGGGGAGCATGTAGAATACAGGCTTGCCCAAAGAGCTGTCATGAATCCTAAGACGAGATGCCCCGGGAGGAAGATCATTACTATTGATAAGCTGTTTAATGGTGTTGTGTACAATGCGATTGTTAGAGACAGTCGCATCGCTGGTCCTAGACCTGTAAAAAGAGCCATTGGTCAACTGGTTTTTACCTTCACTTAGGTACAAGTCTTTCTGCCAGACGACAATGGCTCCTCCCTTTTCAAACCCACCCATTGTATTCCACGTCTTACCGCAGTTCCCCTCAACTTCCTCGATTATAATAGGCAGCATGTTTCTTCCTGGCTTGTTTCAAACTTTCATTGGCAAGTTTCCAGCCAGTTTTTAAACGAGTGGTCAGCTCATTCACATATTGGTATGAGGATGTAATATTTTCCTCTGCCTTTTCGTCAGTCCGCGTTCTTAACAGAGCTACATATGGACCTTTAATTGTGTGGACCTATTTGTCCATGCACCGGTATGGTCTCTTCCACTCGAAGCTCTATAGTGATGATTTTTCTTCCCAGAATTATCAGTCACAAAACGACCGCTACCAATTCTTTTCCTGGGGCTGTCTCCCCACTTAGAATTCTTGATGAGAGATTTCCTCTCTACATCTTCTTCCTCCAGTTTGTTTAAGTCCGATTGAGGGATTTTCGGCTTATCCTGGGGTAAGACTTTTTTTGCACTCTCCGCATAGTGGCCATTGTAAAACAGTTAAGTGAAGCTTGTCCGTGAAAAGGGGCTTCCCATTCCCTTTGGTCCACTTTATCAAATTTATATTTCTTTTTATTATCAGGCCTAATTTTGCCCCTTGGCGTGTCCAGGTCCTGATCAATGTTCCCACTTGTGGGTGTTCCCTCGTGTGCTATGCTACACCTTTCTACAAAATTCTCAATGTCCCATCTTGCCTTGGGCCAATAATAATTGTGAGCCACCTTTTGGATGATGGTACCTATTTTTTCATGGTCCCCATCTGGTTTCACATGTAGGCTCCTTATTAATTCTGTCCTATATCTTTTAGGAAGTACCAGCTGTCCCTGACCTTTGGATCTAGCTCCAGTCTTCCTATACATCAACTTGTTTTTCATGTAAAAATCTCCCTTGCCTGGAGTTGTATGACAAGTTGACAATTTCCTGAAACAAGGCTTGAGGGTCTTATCCCCAGCCTGTGCCTTCCTCATCTCTTCTGGAGTGGTATCTAACATAATATCCTCCTCCTTTCTTGAGGTCGACCTGACCTGAAGGGTGGCCATATACACAGGTTTCCTTCTACAATGGTCAGTGTCATGATTGTTCATCTTACAATTTTTACACCACCTTTTTCCTTGGTTGAAAGATTTTCTTTCATCATATTTCCTTTCATCGAATTGTGGGGTTTTATTTTTATTGTCATACCGTGGCCTATCAAATTGGTGCTTACCTTTGTTTTGATCCCTAGGATCAAATTTATTAAAGTTCTGTGGTGCCCTAAATTATCCACCTGTTTCTTTTTATTACCTGTTACCTCTGCTTGAGCTGCTTGATACCTTTCAGCAACATTTAGCAACTCACCCAGCCTCTCTGCACCTTGTTCCATGAGAAACTTTCTCAGGTCTGGAGCCATGGACTCTCTTAATTGTTCTATAAGGACCATTTCCTTAAGATCTTGGGTTTTCCCCAGAGAAGTCCATTTCTCCAAGTACGTCTCTATCCGCGCAGAGAACTGGTGATAGGTTTCACCTGACAGTAGTTTAGCATTCCTAAATTTTTTCCTATAAAATTCTGCGTTCTTTTCATATCTTAACAAAAGAGCCTGCTTTAGCATGTCATAATTTTCCTGATCAACTCTGCTCATTTTAGCAAAAACTTCATAAGCTGCCCCACGAAGTCCTTGAGATAACTTTAAGCTCCACCTTTCTCTCTCTAACCCATATGTGGTAGCTAATAGTTCATATCTATTTAGATAGCTCTCAATATCATCGTCTTTCTCAACGAAATGATCTAAATGAAAATTCATAGCTGAGGTTGAGGCTCCCTGACTAGCAGTGGCATCAGAGGTAAAGGGACTGGCACCATTTTCAGGAGCATGGCCTTGAAACTCAAACTCCCTTAATCGTAACTCATGTTCCCTTTGTAATCTCTTCTCCTCCTTTTCTGCTTCCCTCTCTACAGTCAATCTTCTGTCCTCTCTTTCTGATTCCCTCTCTGCAGTCAATCTTCTTTCCTCTCTTTCTGCTTCCCTCTCTGCAGTCAATCTTCTTTCCTCTCTTTCTGCTTCCAATTTCTTAGCCTCAGCCTCAATCTGCAACCTCTTAGCCCCAGCCTCAGCCTCAAATTGCAGCCTCTTAGTCTCAGCCTCTAATTTTCTTTCGGCCTCTTTTTCTAATCTTCTTTCTTCCCGTTCAATATATTTGTCACATTCAGCAGTGACATAGGCAATCATAATTTGAACGTCCATTCCTAACTCTTTCGCAGTCTGTACAGCAGCAGATCGAAATCTTGCCAGGTCGGCCATTGTCTAACAGATAAATGTCTAAAATATTTAACTAAACAATTTTATCTATGACTAATTAACTCAGGACAACACAGGCACTGTGAGCTCAACCTTATTTATTTTCACCCAAGGATACCTTTTAATTCTTATTATTCCCTGAGGTGAATTACCCCCAATATTTTTAATAGGGAAAGATTCAAAATCCCAAGAGCGAGACCCCAATATATGTGGTAAAGTGGGATATATAAATATTTATAGGGGACTTAGTGTACTGACTGAGATCAGCTGTGAAGGTATCTATATCTAATAAGGGTAGTGTATTATAGATGACCTTACTTGCTACCACATATTTCTACCTCAGTCAGAATTATTCTGGAATATAGTGATGACTACGTTGAATGTCTGGGGTTATGTATATGATGAAGTGTAAGTCACAACAACAACAGACAGATAAACAATTTAATTTATTCCACCACACTTGACAACACTGTGACACTCACATACATATAACACTCTATGAGAATATCTTAAATGAGTCACTGATAAATTTTCAAATATCAATATGTATTAAGTGCTGTCATTAATGTATATGTGTCCTGATTCAAATACAAAGTGAACCAGGAATCACAATCAATTTTAATTATAAGTTATATGTACAGAATTTATCAATATGAATCTTGTAGTGACATATATTATTAATAGTATCCTATGTGTGTCAGTTGTGTAGTGGTAATATGAGGTAATACTGGTTTTTTTTTTTTTTTAAGCTATGTTGGTATTAGTCATCATGACTTCAAGAGTTTGTTTCTGTTGGAACTAGTATTGGAGATGTTCTCAGTTCCTGGCATTAAAACAATTAAATTCCCCTCTTAATTTTATATAATGTCAGTTTAAGATGGGGTTACATAATGTTGAGCTCCGCTGGCCCTATAGGCTTATCTTTCGTGATGTCGGCAGGAAGGGACTCCTCTGCTCGATTGCTCACTTGTATTCTGGAGACACCTCACTGTTTGCTATATGGACCAAGGAGTATGTTGTCCGCCTCTGGATTCAGCAAAGCTCTGACCAGGTGCTGCTCAATAACTTTAAGACCACGGTCCCTGAAACAAGAAGGTTGTACCTCCTACTTCAGAACTAATTTATACACTATTTCTACACTGAGCACAATACATAACAAACACTGAGTTCAGAGCGGTAGGCCAACTGCTATCTTCATCTGAAACAATTTTCACCAGTATTTTCCTCCCTAATGGTTACTACGCCTCTGCAATTCCAGCATTATTTCTTTCTAGTCAATAATCTAAATGTCAGTGTACTGTTTGGCCATTCCATGCAGTTTTACTTTCCTCCGACACCTTCTGTTCAGGCTGGAGCACCATAGGCTTTACCTCATGTTCGCTACTGAACCACACATATATACAGACATAATTATCAATTTACATTCAATTTTCATTTAAAAAGATATCAAATATTTCAAACCTACCACAATTCATGGAAATAATACACAGTGACGTTGAATGGCAATGAATATAGCACAACTTCGATCTGCCGATGTCCCAGGCTTTTATTTAGAAAAATATGCACTGGTGCTCAACGCACTGATTCTGTAGTAAGTTTATTTGCAAATGTGGTGCTGACCTGACGCCTCTAATTGACTATATTGGCAGGTCTAACCAATCATGCCATGTTTACACAGCTTTTCAAAAAAAAAAAACTCCTACTCACGTTTCCCCTGATAACGAAAGATAGTATTTATAGTCCGACTAATCGTGTTTAGCCTTACATCTCATTCCCGCCAATCAAATAGGAGTTAACATGGTAGGCTATTTCCGTAACGTAATGTTTTTCAAACACGTTATAAAAAAATTTTATGAGCAGAAATGATTTCATGCTGTCAGGCACCCCCACTATTGTATTTTGGCCATAACTATTTTATTAACAGACTAAAGGCGTAACACATAACATATTCTTGGTTAGCAGGTCCGGCCGTACAATAATATATAAGTTAAAGTGAGCTACATGGCGGCATTCAAAATATGTGTTTTCCAAAGATAGTCGTATATTTGTTCTTTATTCCTTTTCGTTGTTTAGAACCGCCACCTGTCCTGCCTTTTCCACTGTTATGTCATACTAAAGTCAGGAGCTTAGATGTAAATCAGTAGAATTTCATATTTCCTAATAAGCATTTTTCATGTTTTTAAACCTGATTCTTGTAGTAGTAGTGTTTTTTTTTCACTGACTATTTGAAAAAAAAACTAGTGCTTGTGGCCTTACACGGGTGATGGTAGTAATTGTGTATCGCGCGACTGTGGTAGTATTGCCTGTGTCCCTGCTTTCAGCCCTCCCTTTTCTCTATCTTTAGTCCATCTGTCTTTCGTTTTAGGTAACGTAGTGTATAAAAAGACATGAATGGAATTTTAAATCTAGGTCAACTTGCGTATCTCAAGGTTTTTCTTAGAAATGGAGTACACTTTTTAGTGTGTTTGGGAAACGCATGTATGTTGCAGAAGGCTTTTACTATCAACGTGAAACGTTACAATTTGCAGACGCAGGAGAACACAAGGGGGATTTCGCGTACAGTCCTTGTGACAGCACTGTTCTTTACTATTCTTCTTTCCTTTTATTGAATTTATGTGTTAGGCTTTACATTTACCTGATAATTTATATATGTGGATTAGAATATTTCACGACATCCGCACGGGCCACAACAGATTGGGATACCATCTATTCAGCAATCCTAAGATTGGAACTACCGATGAGTGTAACTGGCACTGATAACATGACTGCTGAACATCTCCTTCAAAGATGACCAACATAATCGAAACAGAGAAAGCGCATATGGCCGACACCAGGACCATTCGTGGAAAAGCTGACAACTGCTTTCTTTGACAAAATTCAAGTAGACGTATTAGTGTGTACGACAACGACGACGAAGACGAAGAAGATGACACTGCACCTTCACTGAAAGTCATTTTTAGCTAACACTTATATAATAATAAAGAACACATTCCACATTTGTATTTACAAACGGCAGTTCCTAAGCAGGTATTGCCGTAGGGAAGTGAAGCGTTAGAGACTTCGCTTCACTTATACAATTAACAAATGACACATGCCAAATTTATATAACAAGGTACTGCCCGATCGGTTGTGAAGTCTTAGAGACTTCACTTTTCTAGGTCTCGCCGTTATAAGGTTAACTCATCGATACTCTTTCAGGTTGCCTTACCTTCCCCATCAAAAGCAGAGCCACGTACCCATTTACAGATGTGTGTAGACCGGTAACATGACGCTACCAAGTTTCCAACCTGCTAACTCTGCCTCGAGGCGTAACCGCTCTAACCACTCTGCCACGCGACGCTCAAATGTACATATAAGAGACAAATAAACATAAATCTTTCTTTTAAATAATCAACACTAATTACAGGACACAGAAAAAATGGCAATTTAGATCCATCTGCAGATTTTCTATTTTCAGTTCATTCCTTCCCTTCTTGAAGAGAATATTTGACGCGTTCAAGCAGTGACGCAAGCCACCGCAATAACTGTGTTTGCAAAGTTAAGTAATCCCCTGGTGTTATTTATTAGCAGGACACGACAGGCATTACTCATACAGAGCACAATTATGATTAACTGGTTACATAAATAAAGTGGTTCGGCCATCTCATGAGAATGGAGGCCGCCTAAGGTAACACTACGCGCCTACAACTGTAGAAGATCTGGTTTCAGGGCACGGGGAAGACCAAGAGTCAGATGGACAGACATCACAGACATCCTACAACAACACGGGTTGACAGTAGCTACTGCGACATACTTGGCACAAGAACGCAAACTTTGGTTCCCTACATGGCAACAGTCAACAGAAAAAAAATAAAGTAAAGGGTAACGGTAGTCCCATAGCAGATACTGACGTAGGGGAGTGAGGCGTTAGAGACTTCACCATACTGGGTCCAGCATCGATAGGTGGAGTGGCCAGTTCTCTTCCTTGCTGTCTTTTCCTTCCCTAACTCAAGAGCAAAGTCAGGTACCCGTTTACTGCACAGTAGACTCCTGCGTGTCGATACCGTGAATCGAACCTGACACCTTTGCCATGAGAGACCAGTGCTCCATCCACTCTGTCAATCGGAAGCTCAAAATTAAAGTAAGATTATATAAATGAGGGTCAGATCACAAATATGGAGAAAGTAAGAAAAATGTAGAAAGTAACAGTGAGAGGGGAGGAATGTTAGCGTGTCCACGCTGGGGGGTCGTATCCAAGGTAGCCAGGGTCAGAGACTGATCGACTGCATAAGTCAGACCGTAAGATCGATTTTGTTTTTTGTGTTTGTTTTTTTTTTTGGACACGTGCCCATTTAACAAAAACCGACGGACATTGCGTCTGCGATGATCGGCACGTGTCACGACAATAAGGCGTGAATTTCTAACTACCACCACAAGAACTGGCCTATGTAGTTACCCCGTGGTTCCCTGGAGAGACAAATAAAGAATAGAATTGTTGCACTATCTGGCATATCGTAGAAGGTGATTAATATGAGGTGATGCATGGTGCTGGCAACCTCACCATGTAAAACAAATTTCCATAGAAACCATCGCTGCAGGAGCACGAGGATGCATGGTGCAGACTTTCTGCAAGGGGACTACCTTTAATGGTGGCTTCATGCTCCGTAAGGAGCGCAACGGAAAAATACTGACTACAAGAACTAAAGGAAAGGATAGTGGCAGAAAGATAGAAACAGAATGATCAATGGAAACTATTAAGCTTCCAGTAATAAGCAACCGTCGATGAGATTTAACTCGAGTGACACGTGTCTGCGTACTAAATGTGAATTTGACGATGTCAGTAGTCCGTTGTCTCGTCACGTCTTTGATAAACTGTCACGAAATACGTTCGTTCTCTTTTTCAGGTCTACAATCCTCTCCGGCTTTATTGCTCTACCATTCTGTCTACGTGATAAGTCTTCCAGTATTCATTGTTTACGCTCTCCTCGATCTATCATATATTGTCCTACTTGGCAATCAATCAATACCCTTTAGCTCCCAAAGGAGCATAGGCCTTCAACAAACACATGCCAAGTCTTCCTGTCACGTGCCATCAGCTCCCGTTCTTTCCATGTTTTCCTCATCATTTTCACCTCTGTCTCCAGTTCTCTTCTCCATGTGTTTTTTGGTCTACCTCTGCCTCTCTTTCCCTGGGGATTCCAGAACAAGGACTGCCTTGTAATGATGGCACGGAACAGGAATACTTGGCATAAGTTTGTTGAAGGCCTATGCTCCTTGGGGAGTTAAAAGGTGATGAATGAAATAAAAATGTAGTCATATAGTAGATGCTGCTGCAAGGGAGTGAAGTGTTAGAGGATACACTATACCAGGTTTAGATTTATAAGGTGGGGTAACCAGTTACTTCTTCGCTGCCTTTGCCCTCCCTAACTCTAAAGATCATAGTCGGATAAACTGGAGCGTGACAATGCCAGGTTTTAAACCAATGCTTCTGTCAAGAGGTCATAATTCTATTACAATACCAGAACATTACAAGAGTGTCTCTATAAGATCATGACTATATCATTCTGCACGCTCTGCTTGCCGCCCTCTAATTTGTAATTTGTTAGTCACTTTTTTCTTCCTTAAGTTATGTTCTCAAATTTCATAACAATGTCACGTGTTCTTTAAAAAAAAGCAATAAGTATCACGCCTATACCAAAATAATTTTTCTCTCTAGTTCTCAACCCTCTCTCTGTCTCTATCTCTCGCTCCCTCTCTCTCTCTCGTTTTTCCGTCCATCCATCCATCCATCTATCTTTCGAGCTATCTCTTATTATGTGCCTTCTCCTTGAGGAGATTCGATTTATTGTTCTAATATAACTTATTTTCCACATGCCAACGTTGCATTAAAATGTCCTGCCAAGTTATAGGTTATCTTGCAAACATCAACTCCATCTTTCCGGTAACACGCTACGGGATTTAAGAGAGAAAAGCAAAACACAGAACGAGAAGATAGAGATAAAGAGAGACAAGCACGCGCATATACATCAGCAAGACACCATTACATACTTGACAGACAGACGGGCGCGGAGGCAAGCAGCCGAATTTTCTAACATACACATGATATGGCCCCCCATAAAAATCACGGACAAAGACAGATCATTGAGCTAAACTCACAGTCTATGCAAATATCTTTTACGACAAATCTAAAACAGCACTTTCCTTTATCTCTTTCCGCCATCCTTTAGAGCAGCGAACTCAGAAACTCTCGTTTCCGCCGCCCCGTAATTATAGCCCAAGGGGATCTCAGACAGCCAGACCAGATTCAAAAGAATTTGTTCTTCATTTAGAAATACTCTTAGCAATCTACGTTTTATTTAAATGTCCCCGAGATCAAATTATGCTCACGAGTATTTTTGTTTTTCCTTGCCATATCTTTGCTGCCCAAGTTCCGGCTTTTATCGTCGACTTCTTTCAAAATCTCTTTTTTCTGTACAGTCATTTTCGTTGGTTTTGTTCTCCAGAGTGTCGGTTAAGAGTTGGGCTCTTGTTGCTTTGTTGACGTATTTCGTGTCCTTAATTTGAGTGCTTCAGTTTTCTGGGAAAGTTGTTTTTGTTGGATTTTTTTCAAAGCATTTTATCATGACATAACCCAAGCAACGCTGGGTAATGTGATGGTCTCTCTACTAATCATCATCATCATCATCTCTCTCTCCCTCTCTTTCTAACTATCCCTCAGAGGTTCAAGATAAATTTCTTTACCCTGACTAAACACAAGTTACTTTTGCTCATGGAGTTTCTTCTTTTTCTTCTACTTCTTTTCTTTTCTTTCTTCTTCTTCTTCCTCTTCTTCTTCTTCTTTTTCTTCCTATTCTTTTTTTTCTTCTTCTGCTTCTTCTTCTTCTGTCTTTCTCTGTGGTGCGGCTTTGCTACTTCGGGTAGAAGAGGACTGAAAGCCCAGCAGTTACAAAGGCTGGAATGGAACCACGAAGGATCAAAGGTTTCATAGCGATATAATGCAATCTGTTAGGGAGCAAGTCTTGGCACAACAGGCCAGTCACCTGTATGTCTTAATATATGAATGCATGTGTGGCCGTCTAACAGACCACTTGAGCATTTATTCGTGCTAGAGTCTAGTCATAAATACTAAATAAAGAAAATACCATTTCCCTATAAATAACAAGCAGAATTCTTAACTAAAATAAAAATTAACCCGAAGTATTAAGAGAAGAGAAGTGAGCGGTAGTTTTTGACTAGGTCACTTTTTGACACTAGGCACGCTGATTTTAACCAGCAGTTGTCATAGAAATATAGGAATGCAGGTTAAAGACTAGCGACATAACGCCTTTAACCACGTGATGATTATCCAATGAAAATCGTGGCCAGCTCAAGCTCGCTACAAACATTGTCGGCAAGAATCAGTTTTGCCGGCAGAGTCCTAGAAGAATGTTCCATATAGATGGACGTAGGAAAACAGTCTAGTCATTGAGTTGAGGCTTTTCAACATGACTTTTTTTGTGAATTCAAATTCTTTAATGTGTAATTGTACACATGGATCTATGTAAGTAGAAGTCTCGCACTACCTTTATGTATTTCAGCTCGCCTATATTTTGCATATTGGAAAATGTCAATGGACCTAATGGAATGGATGATTTGGTTGACTTGGGACATAAAGCAATTGAAATACCCACAAAAGAAAGCAAATTAAAAAGGAACCTTTGACAAATCAGAAGAATTGAGAAATACGAAAGATGATAAATAATATGATGAAACCTTTGTGGGGGGACAGAAAAATGGGAGATATTCACTTGAAGGGAATAAAATATGACCAGTTTTGCCATTGTAAACTATGTACAAAATGTTGAAAAGTTTGTTTTGAAACCTGTTGATTTTGTTAAATATCAAATAAACAATATGAAAATGAATCGGGCAGTTGAGGAATTGTTTACCTGTTGAAAAACACTATTTAACTGTTGGAAATATAACTGAAATGTCATGGTTCACAAACAAAAATTTCAACCACTAATACTCTCCATACACCACCTGTAAGAGGAATTGAACGGACCAACACCCACAGATTAGGGTCTAAGGAATCAAGATCTCTGGCCAGCTTTAAGCCAGTACTACCAAAACAGACTTAGACATGGATTAAATAAGAAATAAGAAAAAGGAAAAGGAAGGTTACACAAATAGAATATATCTGCACCGCCACACCACGGCTACATATTACCTAATTGGTGCCTTAGGACCAGTCTATGATACAGTCACCCTGCCACACATGTTCGCCCTGTGAAACAGTGTGCTGTCTGGGAAACCTGTGCACTAAACGGTAGAAGAAAAAACGACTACGAGACAAAACGAAACGTAAAGTGCTCAACGTTCATATATTCTAACATTTATTACAACACTAGCAATAACCCGTCAAAATTGACAGGTTTTTAATTATAGTGTGTTGTTTCTGTTACATGTATTACAGACGGTACTATCACTACTGTGGTCATTTCATTGCAGGCGACCGTCATTAGATACTTGTAGTGAAAATTATATGGATGTATTAAATATGAAGACATGGAGTAACCTTCCTAAATGACATGGAGGGGGGAGTGATAATGATCTATTGGACCGTAAATTAACTATATATTCTTTTAGCATCTGCAGCTCGTTTTGCAGCCATCATATCATTTTGATCCATAATAATAAGTCTGCAATACTTTAAATTAAAACTGTGCCTTGAAGAAACAATCAAAAACTTACATTTTAAGGTTATTTTGAAGAAAAATGATGAGTTAAATCCGTTTCCCGAATGAAACTGGACAGAAGAGTATCTTGATTGTCTGTTGATTTAATCTGCATCTCCGCACCTTCCTGTCTCCAGTTCATGTACTGTTTATCAATTGTGTTGTTGGCTTCTTTCCATAATCAAACTGTTCATGCACACCGTCATTTGCGCATTTTTTTTATTTTCGGGACAGTACATATAAGGGAAACAATACAATTATTGTCTAACTTTCAACCACAGTTGCACCCCCTTAGCTGTGGTTGAAAGTTAATGTACTCTCTCGAAAATAGAAAAGTGCACAAATGATGTGAAATGACTATCGTCTTGTAATATCATGCTGTTATGTGATGATGTACTTTGTATACATGGGAGATGTGAAATGATTATCGTCTTGCATGTGGCCGATTCCACATGTTAGAAGTGACCGACCGACCGACGTACTTTCGGCGGGAATTATGGTATTAGATTGTAGATGCTGCGTTCGATTCACGGGATCGACGCGCTTGTCTACCTAGCTGTAAATAGATACCTGACTTTGCAGTCGAGTTAGGGAAGTAAATGGCAGTGAGGAAGGGAACTGGTCACCCCCACCTCTCGATGCTGGACCTAGTATAGTGAAGTCTCTAACACTTCACTTCCCTACGGCAGTATTTGCTATGGGACTACCTTTACCCTTTTTTTTAACACATGTAAAATTATTGTTTTGTGTCATTCTCCGATTACCAACATATTGTACTTTAGTGTCACCGTGGGATTTGGATGAACAGTGATTTAGTTTTGATAGGACAAAAGAGTATAAAAAATGGTTTAAGAAATATAAATGATTTATAAAATGGACTATTTGTTCTATAGATGGGAGACAAAAGCCAGCATACTTGTGCTTGGATAGTAAGGGAGAGAACTCTTTTTGATGTAAATATTTTCTGTGAGTACATAGTTGCGGTATATAAAATTTGCATAACGACCGTTTTTATAGGCGGGAAGTAAAGGGAAACAGCAGTTAAGCATAAATCACTAAGGGAGATAACTAGAGATATTAGCGCCCTTTAGAGTTAAGTGAATGTAGAGCAAGGCAATCGCACGGGAAAAGTGAGCGAAGTATAAACAGTTACAGAGAGAAGCTCACTGAGTTGTTTATGAAGGTATTAACCGTGATCGGTGAGTGAACTGAACAATGGACCAATCGTATTGACTGAAAAACAAGGACCGAATCACGGGATAGGAATAGAAGGACAGAGAGAAATCAGTCCCACCAGAAAAGTTGACCGGGCAAGACGTGCCTTGCTGGGCTCGCAAGAAAAGTGAAGACCTGCGGTTTGCAGGAGGCTCTACAGATGTAGCTAGATTTAGAATTGTAGCGCTAGGAATTCTGGAGAATAGTTTAGATTGTGATATTTAACAAGTGTGTTAAACAGATAGGAATAGAATAGGGGTGCCTAGTAAGAGAGGTGATAGGTGCTGGACTTCTGTTAAATCGGTAAGAAGACAATTTTCTTTCTGAATATTTTATAGTATTTCAGGCAACCATTTTTTAGGGGTTGACGACTCCCACATACAAAAGGGATGTCTAACTAGGAGAGAAGAACATGACAGTTCAACAGAGGTATATACTACATTGGTTTACAGGAGATGCTCTCTCTCATACATGTTGCTTGACAAATAAACAGCTGATGATAAGATAGACGAGGTATCGTCTCAGGCATGATATGTTCCACAGAGATATATACTATATTGGCTTACAAGAGATGCGCTCTAAATTATTTGCTGATTGCCAGAAAACCCATTGTGTAAATAAACGAGATGTCATCACTGGCATGACTAGATAAGAAGAGACTACAGCAGCGGTACTTTGATGAAAGCTGATATTAGTTATATATTTATGAACTATGTTTAGTTATCGATATCATTTTCAGAGTTAGGTTTGACAGGTCTAGGAAATTACAAGAGATGACCTCGTAAAAATGAAAATAAAAGATGGAGTTGTTGAACCCTGCTCAATTGAATGCTGAATCATTAGCATTGTAAATTGTCATGAAATATTCTAATCCACATATATAAATTATTAGGTAAATATGAAGCCTAACAAATAAAATTAATAAAGAGAAGAGCAATGGTAAAATAACAGTGCTGTCACAAGGAATGTACTCGAAATCCCCCTTGTTTTCTGCTTCGTCTGCAAATTGTAACGCTTTCATGTTGATAGTAAAAGCTTACTGTATATTACCCGCCTTCTTCAATGAAACGTGTGCTGCATTTCTAAGAAAAACATTGAGAGACTGCGTAATGACCTAAATTAATCCTAACATTAATTATATTACGTTACCAAAACGAACGAACAGATGGACAAAAGGATGGCGAGAGGGGAGGGCTGAAAATCAGGAACGCATGCAACACGCGACGCGCGATATACAAATGCTGGCATCACGCGTGTAAGTCTACAAGCACTAACTTTTTCAGACGGACAGTGATAAAATACACTACCCTTTCCCAGAGTTAGGTTTATAAATCATAACAGACTCTTATTAGAAAAGATAACAATAGATGGGTTTACGTTTGAACACATAACAGTACCCAGACAGCACATCTTCCAAACAGGAGGTAGAAGAAATTGCATATTTTGAACGCAGCCACGTAGCTCCTTTAAATTAGTATTTTTGGGTTCCTTAGGGCTTGCTGACAAATAATATGTAAAACGTTACGCAGATAGTCCAGGAATTAATAAATTATACCCAAAATAAAATATTGGGGGTGCCTGACAGCATAAAATCATTTCTGCTCATAAGATTTTTTTTTAACGTGTTTGAAAAAAATTTACGTTACAGAAATAGCCTACCATGTAAACTCCAAATTGATTGGAGCGCAACAAATGAAAGCCTAACCACGATTGGTCGGGCTATAAATACTATCTTGGTTGTTAGGGGAAACGGGGAAAGGTAACATTTTTTCAAACACTTGTCGAAACGTGGCTCATTGGCCAGTCTCGCTGATATACACACTTGGGAGCGTTAGTTCGAGACCACTTGTTTAAAATAGCTTGATAAAGCATCAGTGCGTTGAAGCCAGCATATATTTGGCTAAATAAAAGCCTGGAAGATAAGCAGAAGGAAATTTGTGCCAGTTTGTGCCAGAATTCATTGCTAATCAACGTATCTGTGTTATTCGTATGAATTGTGGTAAGCTTGAACCATTTAATATCTTTTAATGAAAATTGAATGTGAATTGTTGATTTATGCCTGTATATATATGTGTAGTTCAGTGGCAAACGTGAGGTAAAGCCTAAAATGCTCCAGCCTGAACAGAGGGTGTCGGAGAGAAGTAAAACGGCATGGAATGGCCAAACAGTACACTGACACCTGGATGATTGACTAGAAATAAATAATGCTGGAAGTGCAGAGGCGTAGTAACCATTAAGGATGGTAATGCTGGTATAAAGTATTTCAGATGAAGCTGACTGTTGGCCTAACGCTCTGAACGCAATGTTTGTGCTGTATTGTGATCAGTGTAAAAGAGAATATAAATTAGTTATGAAGTAGAAGGTACATCCTTCTTGATTTCAGGGACAGTGGTCTTGATGGTACTGAGCAGCATCTGGTCAGAGATTTGCTGAATCCAGAGTCGGACAGCATACTCCTTGGTCCTTTTAGCTATCAGTGAGGTGTCTCCAGAGCCCAGAGGAGAATTCGAGCAGAGGAGTCCTTTCCTGCCGCCATCACGCCAGATAAGCTACTTGGCCAGCTGAGCTCAACATTATGTCCCCTCATCTTGAGATAACTTTATAAAAATACTATTCAGAGGGGAATTTACTTGTCTTAAAATCAGGAACTGTGAACATCTCCAATACTGGTCCCTAAAGACAAACTATTGAAGTCATGATGACAAATACCAACAGAGCTTGAACAAAACAAAACCAGTATTACCTCATTTTACTACTACACAACTGACACACATAGAACATTTGTACTAATATATGTCACTACAATATTCATATTAAATACATTCTGTACATAACTTGTAATTTAAATTGATTGTGATTCCTGGTTCCCTTGTAGTTGAATCAGGACACATATTCATTCATGCCAGTAATGAATACATATTGTTATTCGAAAGTTTATCAGTGACTCTTTTAAGATATCTTTGTAGAGTGTTATATGTATGTGAGTGTCACAGTGTTGTCAAGAGTAGTGGATTACATTAAATTGTTTATCTGTCTGTTGTTGTGACTTACACTTCATCATACACATACCCTAGACACATAACGTAGCATCACACTATTCCAGAATAATTCTGACTGAGATATATAGATATGTGGTAGCAAGTAAGGTTATCTATAATACACTACTCTTAATAGATATAGATACCTTCACAGCTGATCTCAGTCAGTACACTAAGTTCCCTATAAGTATTTATAACATCCCACTTCACCACATAAATAAACATTTGGTTGGTATTGAAACTTACCCACGTACGTTAAGTTGGATTATTACAAAGGTGTGGAAGAGCAGGAATATTAGCATATATTTATTAATCAGAACCACAGGCAAGACCACTAATACAAGGTAGTCGCTAGTCACCAACTAGGAGAGAAGAACGAATCCCGGGAAATAAAGTGACGAACCATATACTTCATCCAAGAATTATAACCTTTGGCGGAAAGGGAGGCCAGTAAGAGAGATAGTTTCACTTGGAAGATAGAACGAAGTAGACTGAAAAGTTGTGCCTCTTCTTGTACGAGATGCCTGAGGTGTGCAGTCGCCCTAATCTTTCGTAGTCTTATAAGAGACCCCCCAGGGAACTACACGGGGCATTGTGTGGGCTATATTCAAAAGAATTATTTTCACTGTGTCTCATCATCATCGTCATCATCATAATCATCATTATCGTCATAATCATCATTTTATTTTCCTCTCCTTACGGAGCATGCAACCACCTCTGCAGCTTACACCAAGCAGTCACGTGCTCGTGCTGCTGTAATTTATGTGGCAATTAGTTTTATATGATGAGGTTGCCAGTCTCATGCACAGCCTCATATTAGTCGTCGTGTACGACATGCCTGAGGGTATAGTAGTCCTATTCTTTTTTGTTTCCTCAGAGACCCCCGGGAATTACACGGTAACCTGTATCTACAGCTGAAAGACAAAACGCTGGAAACTACTCATTACAACCAGGGCTGTGGAATCATAGTCGGTAAAAAATGTCCGGATTCCGACTCAAAATTTTATATCATATGGCTAGTAATAAAAAACTGCAGACTTCTAAAATTTCAGGAGTCGGAGCTGGAAATATTGTAGAGCTCTTAATGCACGTGCTTCTTACGACCAGTCTCCCATTGTTTCCGGACTCAGTGCGTGCACTAAATATAAAAATAAATCATGTTATTGTCCAGGTCAAGTTTAAACAAACAAAAATTTATGTATTTCGGACATATATTTCTGAGCTGGACGATAATCGAGTGTTAGGCTTCTTAATATGCCGTAAAGGGGTTTGTGGCTTCTTAAGATGTTGTATAGGGGGTTTGTGGCTTCTTAACATGCTGTAAAGGGGTTTGTTGCTTCTTAAGATGCCGTAAAGGGGTTTGTGGCTCCTTAAGATGCTGTAAAGGAGTGTGGGCTTCTTATGATGATGTAAAGGGATATGGGCTTCTTAAGATGATGTAAAGGGGTGGCGGCTTCTTAAGAAGCTGTATAAGAGTGTGGGCTTAAGATGATGTAAAGGGGTCTGGTATTCTTAAGATGATGTAAAGGGGTCTGGGCTTCTTAAGATTATGTTAAGGGATGTAGGCTTCTTACGATGATGTAAAGGGATATGGGCTCCGTAAGATTATTTAAAGGTTTAAAGCTTCTTAAGATTATGTGACAGGACATGGGCTTCTTAAGATGATGTAAAGGGATGTGGGCTTCTTAAGGAGCTGTACACGGGTGTGGTTTCTTAAGATGCTGTAAAGGAGTGTGGGACCTTTAAAAGGTTAAGAAGCATATTGTTGCGAGTTTCGTGTTGTCATGTGATGAAGCACTTTGTATACATGGGAGATGTGGTGATTATCGTCTTGTAATATCGTGTTGTTATGTGACGACGTAATTTGTATACATGGGAGATGTGAAATGACTATCGTCTTGTAATATCATGTTGTTATGTGATGATGTACTTTGAAAACATGGGAGATGTGAAATGATTATCGTCTTGCATGTGGCCGATTCCACATGTTAGAAAAGTGGATCATAAATGTGTAGCTGGAATGTGTCAAATGTTGTAGAAGTCTACTGTTATTTTATGTGATTGGACTTGGGCGTTATAATGAGTAAGAAATGTGGAAGAATATCGTTGTAAAACTATTTATAAGTCGAACGATGCACAGAATGAAATACGCCTTTTTGTGAAGAATACTTTGTTGTTGGATTGCATATGAAATTTGTGAACCACATAGTACCAATGGATATTGGACACATTGTGAGACAGACTAAAAACAACGTGGCGAAGAACTGTGGAGGTCGAGAATGAACCAGAGCTAGGTCATTGCACGAAGGATGGCCGCCGACCGAGCAAGGTGGAAGCAGTTTGTTGCTGCCCTACAAGACGCCACTAGGCATGATGTCCACTGACTGCTTTGACAGTTGGCGGCTAAGGATCAAAGTAGAAGATGTGAGGCTGTCATTGTAATAAAGTGATGGTATCGATAAAACGCTCTTCGTATGTGATGTTAAGAGAAGTTGGTCACTGCTGACCCCTAACAAGTTGATTTGATTGCACAATTTACCGCAGTTATTGTTCGTTATCACTAAATACTTCGAGCCACAAAACTGTTGTATGAACACTCAGACCAACTCGTGCCCTCTTAAAAGACCAGCATCTGTTAACACATTCCTCGAGTTTATTCATTTTACCCTCATTTCATCATCTTAAGATTATATATTCGTTTGTTCAAACCTCATTTACTGCATGCTCAAAATACTCTATTAATAAATAAATAATTTAAAAAAAAAATACTACATAACACAGTCCGACCTTTCCGAATTTATGAAGCTGAAAGTATGATTATATCAAAGCAGAGGGTAATATTTCATGTCCCATCGATTACATTGATTTTCCAGTCACCACTTCCGCGATATGAAGAGGTTGGGACAGAATATATAGACATATAGGTTATATAAGTATACGGGATAGAAGTCAGTCAGTGTGAGTCAGTGAGTTTGTGTGGGTGGGTGGTGAGTAAGTGTGAGTGAGTGTGTGTGTGAGTGAATGAGCGAGTCAATAAGTGAGTGTGAGAGTGAGTGTATGAGTGAGTGTATGAGTGAGTGAGTGAGTGAGTGAGCGAGTGAGTGAGTGAGTGAGCGAGTGAGTGAGTGAGTGAGTGAGAGAATGAATGAGTGAGTTACTGTCAGTGCGTGAGTGAGTGAGTGTAAGTGGGTGAGTGAGTGAGTGGTGAGTGAGTGTGAGTGAGTGAGTGGGTCAGTGAGTAAGTCGACGAGTTAGTGAGTGAGTGGGTTGATGGGTGAGTGATTGATTGAGTAAGTGGATGAGTAAGTCGGTGAGTTAGTGAGTGAGTTACTGAGTGAGTGCGTGAGTGAATGAGAGAGGGAGGTAGGTAAGGTGAGGTAATAAACTAATGAGCGAGTGAGTGGGTGGGTCGGTCGATCGGTGAGTGAGTGAATGACTCAGCTAGTGGGTGGGTTGGTGAGTGAGTGAGTTGGTGAGTGAGTGTGAGTGAGTGAGTGTGAGTGAGTGAGTGAGTTCTTGTATGCGTACGTTCGTGTATGCGTGCGTTAGTGTATGCGTGACTGTTATTAAAATAGCACCAAAAAAATACAGTAAATGAGGTCATAAAGTTGAAATATCATTATCAAATTGGCCTATAATTACATCCGTTGAAGCGAAGAGTACTCAAGAAATAAATACGCGACATAATTCTCTCATTTATCATCTGGTTGGATTCCCAAGCATCGTGTAATCTTCTTACGCCCTCTTCAATCAATTAATGCTGCCAACCTCATATCCAAACCTACGTCAGTTCCATCTCAAATTAACGTATTTCAGAAATAACTTTTCTAATGCTCCTTGGCAGATCGGGAAAGCAAGTGTGTTTTGGGGGGGGGGGGGGGGGGTGGGGTGGGGGTGGTGGGGTGGGTGGTGTGGGGGGTGGGGGTTGGTGGGGGGCGGGGAGAGGGGGGGGGGAGGTGGGGGGGGGGGGGGGGGGGGGGGGGGGGGGGGGGGGGGGGGGGAAGGGGGGGAATTACACAGTTTTTAAAAAAACCACCTGTCCTAGATTCATATTATATCTATGTTGTTGACAGTTCAAACTTAAATCGAAACTTACAGTGAGCTGAAAATTCATTACGTGGAAGCGGGGGTAGAAAGATCTCAAGAGTACTGCTTACGTTAAGGCAAGGGTACAAGCGTCCGCGAATGGCAGAGTGGTTAGAGCGCTGGCTGCTCGTGGCAAAGATGCCAAGTTAGAAACACGGTGGCGTCAGTCTACCCAGCTGTAAATGGGTTCCTGACTCTGATCGTGTTATGGAAGGCAAAGGCAGCGAGGACGGGAATCGGTCACCCTCACCCCTGGAAGCTGGACCTAGTATAGTAAAGTCTCTAATACTTGACTCCCCTACGGCAATATGTGCTACGAAACTACCTTTGTTTTGTTTTGTTTTTTTTACGTTAAGGTTCTCCAGAGAATTAGAGGACCAACCATGACTGACATTATAGTACTATAATGACTAGATGATCGGGAGCCGCGCTGGTGTAATGGCTACGACGTTGTACTGGCGACCAGGTGTTCATGGTTCAAACCCGGCCGTCGGCGTTTAAAGAAATGTTTATGACCGGAAATTTGACTGAATAACCTGAACGGCTCCTGCACATAAATCCCGTGTGGATGGGAAGGAGCGAAGCTCCTGACCGGGTTGGAAGGAAAGTCCACTGACCCCCCAGCCTCGCAATGACATGTCATTGGGCCGAAAGAGCTGGAAAGCTCGAGTGCCGCTGGTTATAGAAAAAAAAAATGACTAAATGAGCACTGTGGCAGCTTAAAGATTACATAAATAATACAAGTGGCGAAGCTTCCTACGGCACCACCTCATATTGGGCGAATAGAAGCTCTCCTAACAAACAGAAAATAAAGTACACGCCGAAACGAACGCCACCAAAAAAAAAAAAAAAAATTAACAGCCGAGGACAATGACCTAAAGAGCGGGTTCCAATAGTCAGCTATGACTAAAGGGGGATACTAATAATAATAGTAATAACAACAATGATAATAATAATAGAAATGATAGAGGCCCTAGAGGACTTTGGTAAAAATAACGAATCTGCGTAATGACACACACAATACAGGAAACATAGCGAATGACTTGAAACCACCTGTCTTTG